>VOMN01122751.1:0-42397 GCA_014899125.1 Orchestia grillus
CAAATATGTGTATGTATGTAATCTTTCACTTCAATTGCTAAATCATACCATGTTTGTACCCTAATTTATAAGCTTAAGCTACTCATTCAGTTAATGTCACTTTTTTAGTTATAAGTAGTCTTAAGCTTTTTCATTATTGAGCATTAATGTAACAAAAATTTAAAATCCTCATTTCTTTATCGGTTGCGTCAGAAGCCTTGTGGCTTACTTATACCCGCATGTTGTGTTTACTCTGATTCCATATTTTTGGCATTTTTCATTTCATTGTAATTCTATGTCCTATGTAAATGTTTCAAATATTTCAAAATTAACTCAATCAAGTCTCATGTTCTGCATCTTGTATACTACTGAGCAGGTCTACTACTACGGAGCTAACTGCTAAGTTATTGAGACATAAAAACCTCTACCGTAAGAAATAAGCGCGCTTTATATCGGTGATAATTATTATGGCGCTTTCATCTACGGTCACAAGTAAACAAAATTTCCTCTTCCGGTATTGATTATTTCCTTAATACGTACTCCTTGCGACTTTATGGCAACACTTTACACCGTCATAAACACGGTGATTTCATGCTCATAATCATGAATAATGGAGGTGATATGAGGTTCTAGTAATACATGGAAGTGGTCCACTTTTACTAAAGGAAGCCTGACAGACTGAGGACTGAGGGAACCTATTTTGGGCTGCAGTGTCCCTCTGAGGGTAAACTGGGGCGCTAGACAGCCGAGCGGGGGCGGCAGCACGCGCAGGCCTGGTAAACTAAGGTAGCCTCAGGCACTTGATCGCAGCACGCCTTCACCGAGCAGGTCATGTCTCTTGATTTTCTAAATCACGCACGCTCGACTACCCAGTCTAAATTTTTTACCAGGGTATTTGTAATTATCTACAATTTTTGCCTCTCAAACGGCCGTATCACGGCCGTATGGTTGATCATCGCCAGGTTGGGTAAAAAGGTCAACTGGGTAGCACAGGAATTTTTATTCGAACGGGCAGTAGGGATTTTGCATTTTACAGACTGGGCAAACCACAAAACACCACTGAAGAAAATAGGCAAGACATACGAGTATCGTGGCCATGAATAAGAGTTTAGTAAATGTAGAATAAGTACATGAATAAGTAAACGTATACCTTACAATCATTTTATTGCCACTGAACGATCACCTTCAGTTACATCATTTAGTTCTTGTGAGCAAAATCATTCCCAGTCTGACTACGATGAATCATGTTGTAGCTAATTTTCAACTTCATCGATATTTTCCTCTGTTTGTGAGACGGATTTACCGCACCTAGCAGTGGCGCGGTCGGCCAGATTCACGCAAAAGAGTGATATATCGATATATACGAGTATATATATGGATATCTCGCTTAGGCACACCCTCGTGACACTGGAATCCATTGGCGTTGAGGTTCACAATAATTAGGTGATCAGTACTCTTTAGGATTGAGTGATGGCATGATCTATTTGGTTTGAGGTAGAATTGATTTAAGGCTTTTAAGCTATCGAATTTGAGTGAGCAAATCGATATCATCAATTGAACGCAGTTGATGACCAAATTCATTGAGTAGGAAGTATTATACAGCGTTTTAAAATATCACATTTCTTATAGCAATTTGATGTCAATATTACTTTACACCGATGTCATGACTTCATAACCTGACATTGAATATAAAAAACTTCCAAGCGTAGGCGAACAATATTGAATTGCACCGCTGGGAGCGTTTCCTGGGCAAGGAGGAATCTTTTTCCGTTTGCTTTTACTTAATGAATTGACCCTAACGTTACCCAATCCTTTAATGTACCTGCAAATACGTATGATATTACCTATTCTGAGTATACATAGTAGCATACGTTATGAATTTAAACAAAATACATTGATCAATTTTTCAGCATAAAATGTTTTCACATGAATGTCATGATTGTTACCTGTAAAAATTCTCAACGATTTCGGTCCACCTCAAAAGTTATGACTACAAAGAATATTAATGTTTTTACACGAAGTAAATATTTGATTGTATACTGAAAAAGCAAGACTTCCTTATGCAATATTACTAAGACCGACTCTGAAGTATTTTAAAAAGCAAGTGAGTTTGAATATAGATTTTCCCTCACGACAATTTGTTTCTCGGGTGTTAAAAACACAACAAAGTTCAACGAAAAATAAAAACTTGCAAATTATTAATCTCTTTATACCAAGCTTCAAACCTCGATTCCAGTCACCTCATTGGTGACCTCACTGTTCACCTCACTAGTCACCTCACTGGTGACCTCACTGGTGACCTCACTGTTCACCTCACTAGTCACCTCACTGGTGACCTCACTGGTGACCTCACTGTTCACCTCACTAGTCACCTCACTGGTGACCTCACTGGTGACCTCACTGTTCACCTCACTAGTCACCTCACTGGTGACCTCACTGGTGACCTCACTGTTCACCTCACTAGTCACCTCACTGGTGACCTCACTGGTGACCTCACTGCTCGCTTCACCAGTCGCCTCACCAGTCACCTCACTAGTCACCTCCTCAGTCACCTCATTAATCACCTCACTAGTCACCTCCTCAGTCACCTCACTAGTCATCTCACTACTCACCTCACCAGTCACCTCCTCAGTTACCTCACTAGTCATCTCACTACTCACCTCACCAGTCACCTCACTAGTTACCTCACTAGTCACCTCCTCAGTCACCTTACTAGTCACATACCGTGAAACAAGCTTCAATCCTGAAGAAGATTATGCCTTATGATTTGCCGTACACATTCGACGTTGGCTCACGTTGAAAATTTATGTATTTTGCAGACTCATTTGATCTCAGAATTGATAAAAACTGAATAAATATTTCCAGTGACCTGTATTAAACTTTTTTAAAGGATCGAAACAAATTTGACCCTCTTTTTAGCGAAAATGGCTCATTTGCTCATTCCTAAATTTCTCCAACTATTTTTCCTAATTAAGAAGAAAATGTTTGGATTAGATTTCATTTCTTTCAACCTCCATGAGCCCAATATGCAAAATCTGGCTACTTCAGTTGGACTAAGCTTTTTGCTTTAGCTGGTCTCTTGACCCGCGCTCAACAACAGAGCAAAAAGTTCACCATGTTCTATTTTAGTACTACATAAACACCAAGGGTCTTCATTTGCATTGCATGCTACGCTGAGGAGTGAAGCTTCGATAGTGTGTCAGTGACGCCTGAAAGAAACAGTCGATGTTACTTGCGAGCATTCAAGCAACAACAAAACCCTTTTCCCGCCATGCGAGGCCGCAGTACCAATCTATTGCATTTGTTGCGTACGATATTTAAAGTCTGATAGTGCAAAAAAAAGTGCTTACCGCAACGATGCGTCTCGCTGGTTCGGTGCCATAAGCTGTAGGAAATAAACTTCATCGTAAGTGATTCTCAATTCTGCAAATCATCAACTGTTTGTAGTGATGCTGGGAAAATGAGATCTGAAATAACTTTATAATAACTTTGAAATTTTTTGAATTTTTCGTCAAATAAACGGAAACGTTTTAAATGTTATGGATTGTAAAAACTCATGACCATTTATGAACTTTGCCTCAATTCTTGTAACAAATAGATTTTCACGAAGATGGAAGAAGAAATCTTGCAGTTAAAGATAATAAATGAGCAAGGTAGCCAATTTCTTAAATCTAAGCTCTAAGATTGTATTCGTTTATACATAGGTGTATCATGGCATTCCTTGAAAATCGTTGATGCCCTAATTTTTACTTTATTGAATGTACATTTATTTCATGTGCGAAGAAAACATCCCATTTCGTACGCGGAAATTGAACTTTCGTTTGCGTAGGTCCTAGACTTCTAAGAACTCATAATTCCAAAATCTCATAACCGAATACATTCTTTTGTTTGGTCATGTTTTAATTTAAAATTTTCATGCATTCAGTTTACCAAAGTTTAAGCGTCGTATGTTATATCGTGAATGGGAACTAATTAATCTGTCAACGGCCACTGTCAACATTTGTGGACGCAGTGGTTGTTGCATTCACATGGTCGCTGTTAGTTACACATACCGTGTGAATGTACCACCGACCACCTAGGTTAAAAATATTGAATGTTAATATATATATATAATTGTGACTTGATCCGGAACGTACTGGAATTCTCATGGCTTTATTCGTGCAAAAAATTAATGAGCCGAATGTTAGACACTGTTCTCTTCTTATTAGGAAAATTATTATTATTACTATTAACTTTAGGTTTTTTCCCATTATCAAAAAATATTGTATGAAATTTGACTCAAAAAAAACTTTTTTGACTATCCTTATATAGAATACTATATTTGTACCCGTATGTAAGGATTTGCGAAAAAAAATCAAAATACTTGTGTATATTCGTGGGATGATCATTGCTAGTTGAGACTTTGTAGTACCTAGTTGTAACCTTCGTTCGTAGCCATTGGGGCACAGCACCCCACTCGTCCGTTATCTTCTGTGTTGTGTACATCTGACGCTGGTCTTAGTCCCATTTTGTGCAATACTAAAGGCTTGATAATTACTAGGCCCAGTATTCACGGTGTTAATTATGGTATTTTTATTTTCTAGGCATTGGTCTCTAGCACGTCTCCTCCTTGATCCGAACTTAATACATTTGTATAACTTAAGTTATTTGTGCACTTGCTTTAGATTAGCTAAGGTATCGCAGAGCTGTAAATCTTCCCTTATTGAAGTTAGAATTATTCTTTCTATTCATCATTGCTTATTACTATTAATACATTTGTGCCTGGATGTCTATTGTTTTCCTCATTGAGGAAAAATCCCCTTTTATGAACCAAATGGCAGACTGAGTCATATCAACGTATATGCAAATTGTGAATTATTTTGTAAGAAACTTTGCATCATGTTCCTCAAAGCTGCAAGTATGAACGTATTTATCACGCTCATGTCACAGAACTGAGAAGAATTCTGCTCAAATATCAATATTTACGTGAGTAGAATCTGGCTCGCAGTAGAAACCTATGTCTACTGCGGTCTACTTTAGACAGTGAACCGTTTCCTTCATTCGTAATGCAAACAAAATGAAATTTAGGAGCTCTTGCTGCCATAAGCTGCCCATTCTTAGCAGAGGTTTACACATGGCGTAAGCCTTTGGGTGCTCACCATTGTAGCTTACCTCAATCGAGTCTAAGAACATAAGCTATCTCAGAGTGCAGACTGCACAATGTCTTTGAAAACTAAGCATGCCAGCGAATAATATACATGAAATTCGTTTGTAATTTTACAAGCGTTTGAAGTAAGATAACACCGTTTGAAGATTTTCTTATAAATGTCGTTTGCAGAACATTTTAGAAATGTATTCGTCATTTTATTTATTTATACTCTTTCTATTACGCAGGGTACATGTTTGTAAAACTGAATGACAGTAAAAATATGAACTAGTTGATATCGAACATCTTTAATGTCAATCTACATCCTCTATTTATTTCACGTTCAATTGCTCCTCAAGAGTTAAAGACATTTTAACTCATTCATTTTCTAATTGTCCTTATACGCAGGCACGGCTCCAAAAAAAACAAAGCGCAAAGTATCTGAATCAACCGTCGTTTTGTCACAAATGTTGATCAGTTAGCCGATCTTTCGAAGATGAAGAGAGAGGTCTTAAGATTTGACCTTTTGAAAAGAGGACTTTTCCACCTTTCTCCAGCAATGCGCTGATTGGAGGGAGTATGAATTATGGAGCCTGTTGTCCCGAGGAGAGCACGAATGTTTCACTGTTTCTGGTAACTTGAAATGAACTGCAAGGGAGTTGAAGACTTATAATTTCAGGTGTAAACTTCTCCAAATAATTGTTTAGATTGTCAAATATTCAGGCAATGTGATAAGCAAAAACTCCTCTGTACAATGCTGAAAGGTCTTCCAGCGACTAGTCTAAATTCGCTCATGTTCATTTGCGCTGAGCCAAGTGGGAAGCGGTGCGCGCTCACGGACCGCAGTACTCCCGTGAGAAACGTAGTGGCAGCCTGACCCTTGACATAGGAATATGATATTGGAAATGGCTGGACACGTATTATAATATAATTTTTAGTTGATTTATGATAATTAGTCTGATCTATAAATGGAACTGTTACTTATAAGACTCAAAATTCAACAAAAAAAAAGGGAGGGCTTACTTAAAGCGCACCTGAGGAGAAAATGCGAGGAAACAAATCCATTTTTATTTCATTCGAATATCAGCAACTCGTTACTAAGGTGAAAAATTCGGGTGCTGTAATAGAGGAAATTGTAATTTTAAATACAACTAATTTCTCCGTTTGAAATTAAGCTCAATTTAACTTTCAGTTGCTATAAGCACTCAAAAAGCTGTACTTGGAAAATATCTTGGAAATTTTTTTAACCGGTATGAAGGGAACGCTTGGGAATGAATTTTAATTCAACTTATGAATTAATAAATCTTTACTTCAGGCTTTCAATCTGTGGCACGAATATTTACTTAATCTCGAAAGTTGAGCGGTGCTTACACAGTTTGAACTTCAGTAACAAACTGTCAAAACTTACGATGGGATCCCAGCTCTCGGCGCAGGCACATGTCCAATAAGCCTCAGAGCTGCGGCAGCGACGACCTCTGCCTGCCCACTTTTGCTGAATATCAAAGTGGTAACTGCAATTTGCCTGCGCTTGCTCAATATTAGTTTACGTACGTGGGCGCGGGGGACGAAGAATCTTGACGCTCCGCCTCCGCTTGAAGCTCAACGTATAAGAAAATGATCTTCTAAACAACTCTGGTACAAACTAACTCGCGAGTAAGACTGCACAAGAGCTCATGATGCAAGTGCGAGGCAAAATTAATTCTGTCAGAATGGTAGGTCAGCCGGTAAAGATGAGATTCATAATTTTCAAATGGATTATGGGGAGCTTTTGCCATATTTAGTGTCTGACTAGGCAATCAGAGTAGCAAGCATCCTGCATTCTTGTGCAGTATAAACGATTTTTTAAGAAAAATTAATTGCTTTCTGAATAAACAAGTTGAGGTACTGTGTGGATTTATTTGCTTTGAGTTAGTTTCGTTTCGTAATCTGTGATGACTCACACTAGGTTGATCAACACTTCAATCGGCCTTTGCTTGTCAAAACCCATGCAGCCGATGATAGCGATGCCTAAAAACGAATGGCATTAGATTTATAATTATTGATGCGTGTAATCATCGATAAAATTATTTTGATACATTGAAATGATGTATCACTAAAAATTGTACGGCCACAACTTGGGCAGAGATCGATACTGCTGATATTTTGGCAAATTTTGCAATTAAAATGGTTCCTAGAGTATTAGGATTTTCAAAAATTTGTTTCAAAATTATATCTCAATTTCAGGTAACGTCTGTATCTCTCAGTCTCAAAAAACTTTGATGTTGTCGGCAAACTTCATCAATGCCTCGAAATGCACCAACAACGCAGCACTTACCATCACATGAACCAAATAGCAAAATATGCTACGCACAGCACCCGAACTTTCCCTGTAAGTCCCTCTCAGAACATGTTATAAACTTGCAATCTTTATGTGACTCCTCCACGTTCATAGATGGCTTCACACATTCGAAGGATCAGTTGGGAGAGTGCTTGTTTTCAGAAGTTTTCTTGGCCTTTTGATGACCTAGTCATGTACACTGAAATACTTGATAAAGAGCCCGGCAGTGAACTTGATCGACTTGATGGTGGGAGAGAATCAATATCAGCTATCTACCCCTAAGCCACACGTCTCAAATGGCTCTAAGTCATCTCTCCGTATAATGAGCTAGATCATTTTCAGGAAAGAAACGCACTTTCACCGTATTTACTTCTTACAACATGCTCTATTTATAACTTATGACCGATATTTTCTGTGCTATTTGGGGCTCGCTTTAGTTGATTCAGCTCCATGCGGGGGATAGCTGCAGAGCAATTGTTCGCCGGAACCGATTCAGCGCTCCATGAGGGGGACGACTGTTTTCATATCATGACAATTTATGACAGGAAAATTTTAATGTAAGGCCATTTAACAGGCTGAATTTTAATTTACCTTCAGTTTTTGAAAATTGAACTATCATGCACCTTCACATTTGCTTCAAATGTCATCTATTATTTAGAGTGCAGAGCTCCTCCAAAACATGAAACGCACTCCTAACTGTAGTTCCATTAAAGACTATGAGCTGTAGCCTCTACAAATGTTTGCTTCTCATTACGCCAGTCATCTCTTCAGAAATCTAAACTAACTTACGAAGACTAGTAAAACAAATGGTTTGTTTGATCTCACAGAGGCATGCTCAGAATTTCAAGTCAAAATTTAATGAAATGTAGACTTGGTGTTGGTAGAAGTGAACGGCTTAAACTCGTGTGCTTGAAATGAAACGAGAAGTTTGAGGATTAAATGATACCGGTTCTTTGGTGGTTGCTCAATGCACTACCGACCGTATCAAATCGACTTTGATGGATGGGTTTATGGTACCTCTATCACAAACTGAAATTCTTGCAGAGGAATTCGTACGTCTTAACAAATGATTCTGAATAAGAATTGAACTTCTCACTTCACTTCAGTTTTTTGAATTGACTCCAAAGCATTTACGCGTTTCTAAATTCCTTTTAGTAAAACGATATACAAACAATCTAACAACACTTTGCTCTTCGCGTGAGCTTTGCTTTAGAATACAGAATTGCTCCAGCGTGAGCAAGCAGAGGAAACAAGGTCCAAACTAAAAATGAATGTTAATGCAAGATTAAAATGCTCCCGGAATCATCACCAAAAGAGGATCCAATTGTGTTAAATAATAATGATATTTAAATGGGTGTATATTCTACACTTTAAATATCAGTTCGTAGTATAAACTTTTATTCTTCCACTACTCTTTCACGTCTAAACTCGTATATCGATTCAACATATTTATCAGAATTGAACTGCTTAGTAGCTAATCAGTATCACCTTGCAATGTGTATTATGATAGCCGTCGTGTGTAACTTTCTATATTTATATTTTCATTTAATTTCGCTCCATTAACGGACAAAGATTTTTCAATAACCTCAAGAATAACCTAAGAGATGATATATTATGCATAGGAAATAATAAAATACAATATAAACAATGTTTGTATATATACTGTACACCTATGCAAGCAATTGTGTAGTTAGAGTAATTACTTCTCAAATGGTATTTCAATTAAACTGAAAGTCATGTCAAATGCGCATAATCCATTGTCTTTCTGCTTCACGAGTATAGAAATTTAGCCAAACGAACGCGCGTTTTCACGGCACAAGCGTAACAGGGCCCAGGCCTTGGCTAGTTATCGTCTTCACGGCACCAGCGTAACAGGGCCCAGACCTTGGCTAGTTATCGTCTTCACGGCACAAGCGTAACAGGGCCCAGACCTTGGCTAATTATCGCCGTGCAATTACGCTCACGCGATTATGCACATGCGCGTTGACACGTTTCCTTCGCTAACCCCACAGTGTCATCTTGGACGCGACGGGTGTGTTACACAAATAAAATCAATAACATTTTAGTCGATGAATGTAATTTTCATGAGCACCCTGTATAATTGTAACTGCTCGTGGCTGTGGTAGAGAATGGTAAATTGCTGTTACTGCAGACTATATGTGGTTACGCACTCCGTTCTCGCTAGGGTTCGACTCCCAGCGGTGCAGACGGAGTTCTGTGCACCAATGGAGTGCTTCTGTTAGGAAAGAAAGCTTAAAGCCCCACATTCCTCAAATTACTCAAACATTAGTAATTATAAATCGTTTAAACACCAGTGTTCTACTGTTTTTAATTCTGTTGGACTAAAGGAAGTTCATTTCTTTTTTATATATGTTTATATATTTCTTTCTTTCTCTCTCTTTGTCGCTTTCGCTCTTTCTCCTTTTATTTCTCTCTATCTTTTTCTCTTTATTCCTCTTGCTCGTTTTTTTCTTCCTTATTGACCGCTCTGCAGCGGTGCCGCATGGCCTGGCGCAGATATTTACTCAATCAGGAAAGTACTCTTACTTATGGACACAGACGTGTAGTTATTCGGCGTCGCTAGCTCTGTCCTGCTCGAGGCTGAGTACAATTCATTTGTTCTCATATTACTTTAACAAATTTAGTTACGGCATCAAATGCAGAGCGAAAATGGCTTGTTTCATCCCCGTGCTGCACAGAGACCAACTGTTCAGGAGCCGTACATAGAGGAATTTGTACATAATGCTGCATTTGTTTCAGCATTATGCGTTCAGAAAATGCCTTGACACGAAATATTTATTTTCATGTCAGCATGAAGCAATTTAAAGAAACAAGTTGGATTAAATATATCCAAACACGTGTAAAATTATGTCGAAGGACTATAGGGCAAGTAGCTGTCTGGCGCCGCTAAGGATAAAGAAGAAGCCGGTGTCTGGAATCTCCAGAACGGGCGCTGGAGAGACAGGAAGAATTTGGCCGATTATTCGAGCGACACCTCCATTTAATACCGGGCAGAGAGGTGACACAAGATATGTGTAGTCTCGACACTGAGCTAGAGAAGAGCTAACGCCTAAGAAAATGTAGTGGAAAATGCAAATCGAATGTTACAATATTTTATTGGGAACACACTCGGCTTGCAATTTAAGAAATTTTTCGCAAGAGAAATCTTACTCGTGACTCATGTCAGTCAGCGCAAATACCTTTCTCCTTAGTTGTCGTGCAATACTGGGGAAAAACAGGAAAATAAATTATTCGAACATTCCTGGCATGCACGCTAGCATGGCATGAAATATTTTGTACAGGTGTGTGGTTGGTGATGTCATGGAAATTAATTCATGGTACACATTCTCAGCTTGAGAGTTATGAGCTCGTAAATTTCAAGAAAACAATCGGCGTCTCATAGCCTTTGAAAGCCTGACATACGCATGGAAGTCTTTATTAAAGTCTCAAGCTGATGTACTTATTACTTCACGGGAGGAGTTTTCAAGCCGTGAGTTACTTTACGCTCACTGAAATTCCTTCTAATGTTCGTGATGAACAGCACAATTCATGTATGTAAAAACATTCACGTATGAATCATTGCTAGTGAGTGAACTAGATTAATTGCTAGAAATCTAGAGATGGAGTACATTTCACATGCATAGGGAGCATCAGTTGCTCTGATACGCTGCGGCTCATCTTAAGCAATTCTTACGTCCTAGTTAAACCAATTGATGGTCAGCATCGTTCTGTATTCGTCAATTTACGAGTATAGCTAGGCCGTGATTCGTAAGCCTTTCTAGGTGCATAAAAGTTTCGATCGATGATACAAAATTAGATAAAAGTAATCAACTAGTTTTGATGACCTCCAGTGAAGAATACGAAAAGTATGATTGTGGTACCACTCATATCTCATGAATAGGTTCTTGGCAATAGTTTTTTGGCATGTGAGTATTTGTATAGCTTCCCATACTTAAGAAATTCTTTGGTCATGGTACCTGAAAACTTACTTTTGTATCCTAACTTTTGCAAACTGTTTTTAGTATTTGACCACCGTTTGCTACAAATATGAAATTGAATTGAAGTCCATACAATAGAAAACTTAAATTTCTAAATAAATAAAAAGAATTGCAACCGTGCGATTATTGCCTGCCACTTGACCTGAGGAAAGAATGCATAGTACTACCGCCACATTATATTACCGTACGCAAACGTCTCAAATTATCGAGAATTATCGCTGGAAAATTATTCCAAGCGTATCACAACAGCTGTAGTTAAATTGTTCACTCGAATGAGAAAATCGAATAACTCTCAGAAGTGTGTTGGTAGCACCGCATGTATATTTCTGTCCCTTGGTATTCACTGTTGGTTACGGGGCACTCTAGAGGAAAAGCTCGCTTATGCGTTTTAACGACGTCGCCGTGGAAATCTATCTTTCGAAAAAGTAAACCTTGTTAGAAAAGACATTATTTTTATAGACGTTAACATTGTTTGAACGCAGAGCGAAATTCATAAGTCAAGTCTATCTTATGAACTATTAATTTCACAAACAGACTTCATCAAGTTTTAGACAATATAAAGAGAAATATAATTGCCGAAATTTATGTCTTCATGATTTCAGTGCATGCTAGACTTAAGTATACTGTATTTCCGATTGTCGATAGACAGACACTGCCTGTAAGAAGAGCCGAAAAAAAGGAGTTAGAGCTTCGTGGTAATTGGTTAATTTTAGTTGCTCAAATTCGTGAGACCCAATTAGACTTCAGCTTTACCATCAGGTTATTCCTTAACTGCGACAGTCAAGGACACGACTCTCATTAAAACATGATATACGGTAGCCTTAAATTTGTTGAAATATGCTGAAACTAGCTCGAAATAAGTAAACATTGAGGAGCGTTTGAGACCGGTAATCTCCGTACAAAATTGACATGGTAGAAGTTCCTCACGATAAGAAAATGCCTTCGTCACAGAATGATTTTATACGCCAGTCTTCTCAATGAAAATATTGTACTTATAGTAAACGTCACCATGAGAACATCACTCTAATTTTTTTAAGATTTATATAAAAAATAATTACGAGAGTATTGTATCCACTTTGTCAGATGATTTCATGTCACTGATTTCAATAAAATTATCCCACAGAAATGCAAACTGTCTCACCATTCCTATGTACAAACACATTTTCGGCTAAACCTGAGACGAGAGACCTTGTAACTCTACAATGACTTACCAAAAAAGCACAAAAATCTTCCGGATAATTTGTGATTATTTTTATTTATGGATTGTTGAGGCACACTTAATTAATTAACATTTGCTCAGCCATGTGAAAACTTTTACGGCTGTGATTACAAATAAAGCGGGCCTTGGCTATCAGCAGCGTAATATAAAGCCTTCATATTTATTGACGCATAAAGACTTCGACCTTGAATTGCTTCATGATTACGTGCAATTTCTATAAAAAAAATTGAAACTTTTTATAAACTGATTCAAACGTAGTTGGAACAACTTTTTCAACTTCTACGTAAGTCTGCCCTAGATAACTTACAAATAATTATTAATATTCTCAAAATGAATAGTCGAAGTATGAGAACATTTCCTTCTAGCGTGAAAATTTTAGTTCTGTTAAGTTGTTGATATCTCTTGTTCATGGTAGAATGCTACCGAACAAAATTTATGTCTTAAATTTTGTTTTGCGACATCATTGTTCATTTGGCCAAATAACGAGAGAACTTTTAGTTTCACGAACTCCTCTCAGCAATTGGATTTTCAGGAGATCAGTAGAGGCAGTCAAGTACATATATTCTCAGTAACACAAGCGCCAGGTCTCAAAGTATGCAAAATAATTTGCCGATTCCGTTTTTTCTCTTTTTAAGTACATTCCACATTTGTTAAAACATCGGTAGCTTTTAGGGTCAGAATCTATGGCCAGTCGTAATGTATGCGAGTGTTTTAGATTAGGCTCAGCGATCGAACCTCGTTCGCTGCCTACGATCAATACGGAACGTTGCTGACCGAGCAGCGCTTCTCCAGGGAAGGCTGACCACGTAGCGCCAGGTGTGGTGGCAGAAAGCTAACCGTGACGCTGCAGCCGTTTTAAAAAATCCCCGTGGGAACGAGTCGCATGTGATAATGGACATGACACTGTCCGAAGTCTCAGTGTGTGCAAAGAGGCTAAGTATGGGTTCCAGGACTGGTATCCCCCAAAATGTAAGCATTCTCCCGTAGAAGAGATATTAAATATTAAAATTCTGCGTTAAAAAATGCATTGCATCGAGATTTTGCTAGCAGCGAGAGTTTTTCATGTAAATTTGAATTATATAACATTGAAGTCTGCGGTTCTTTCGCCCATACAACTCGTGCAGCATATCCAGACAGGGAAATTTTTCAACAACACAGTGAAAGAGCTCGATGCGATTGTAAATGCAGGAAAATGATCGATGAATCGATAACTTTTATGACGACATTGTACGCAAATAGGCTGATAATTGTCTCATATATTTGGATCAAAATCACAGGTTTCGAGCAAATTTCACCTTCTATAAGGCTAAGCCAAAGCAATGCTTGAAATTCGAAGAACATTTCTTTTTCTTTATTGTAATTCCGTAACACACAAAATGAAGTAAACATAAGAAATCGAAAAAAATATGATTCGCACCCTGACACTGAAAAACAAAAAGATGCTATCTTGAATCATGGGTGCCAATTTCTACGCATATTTCAATTGAATTAAAAGTTTTGAAATCATGATCACTGTTACTGTAGTCTAAAAATATAAGACTCTGAAACGACACTTTACACAACTCGATTAACCTTATCATGACCAGCATATTTTTTAAATGAACGAGCAATTACGTAAATCTTAGTTCAACGAAACAAAAAGAATTCAAGAGTGAACTGTGGTATTTCGAACATTCCTCAGGAATGGCAGTAATCTCATAGAGTTCACACGACAGCGCATGTTCCTATGAGGCGCATACTTTAATCTGTTACCTTGAACGGCTGCTTCTCACGGTGCGCTCCGACAGCCTGGTGCGCGAGGTACAATCGGTAGAACTTCTTTGCGAATGTGCATGAGGAGTACGACTAAAATGATGCCCTAATGCTAAATGAGTAACGAACGGGATCGTAAAAGTTTGGGATTAACTTATTCGAAAGTTAATTTTCGAAAAACTGAAACTGTTTCTGATAAAATGAATTGTTTCTGATTGATTTAAATGGTATTGATTTTCGACACATTTTTGAGGGTGATTCACTCATTTCTGCGCTTGATCCCTTATTTACCTGTTTGGGTCGCTTTTACATGGTGAGATTTACCACTGAAATAAAATTGTAAAATTCTCGCAGATGTTTCCAATTTACTTCGATCGTCACGAAGCCTTTTGACAACTTGCGCATGAGTACCTTGACTATCTGATGCAATACATTATGATGAAAGTTTACGATATGCTTTTCCACTGATCATTTCACTATGAACTTAGCCAGCCGTAAGCATACGAAGTAATGATTTGGCCCACATTTTGAAATGATCAGTTCTTCGATCATTATCTCCGATAACTTTGATTACGTGTAAGAACTGTGGAACTCATGGCATTTTCTGGCACGAAGATCTTGATTTTCTGCAGTGATTGGGACTAATCAAAGGCTCGCTTCCTCAATCACAACCGCCCACATGACTTCTTTGCTTCAATTAACGGAGGCCATAAAATGCGAGTGAGATTCTCTCTCCCTATTTCCTGAGGCCCAAATTCCTTTGCTGAATTAGTGAAGCGCAGTTTCCCTCGAATTACATTCCTCTTTTTTCTTTGAACTCAAGACGACCTATATACTTAACGGATCTAAATGAAATCTGGATCCAACTCTCGGAATGTCAACTGAGAACCAGGAAAACTTATTTGACGTGTTTCGAAACAGAATTCTCATGAAAATATTTCATAACACAATTTCAGAGCAAATCAAGTGTTGTGGTTTTCAGTGGCTGATAATTAATTGTAAAAAACGTTTCGAAAAAAAATCCAATTTTCAACTTTAGGGGAATGGAAAGAATTGGCCAGGGTCACCAGTCGAGAAATGGCTATCTAAAATTTGAAATTGCTTTTTAGTTAAAAAAGGCATGCGTGGCTCATTATTCAGTAGCATTTCTTGAATACGGCTACAAAAAAGAGAGAAAGAAATTCGCATTTATCTTCTTGTAAATGAGGGATTTTTGAAGTACAAACCATAGAAAATAACCACACAGCAATGCCGATCGAAAGTGCAGGCCTCAATACACAAATGTTAATAAATACTTTGGTGATCACTTTACCAGAGCTCGCTGTAAGAAAGAATTTGCGAACCCATTTCCCGTCCATCGTAGCTTCTCGTTCCTTCAAGGAACTGCCTCTATGATCTGCATCATTGCAATTCCGCTCATCCTGCAGGAGTGCAGGGAGTCACGTCTAGGATTGAGCCTCAACTGACCGGCGGTTTGTTGGGTGCTGATGCCGACCAGCTGATGCCTTCTGTTCGAGTTAGAGTGTTGCTTCAAATCTAAATCTACCTCGTGAAGCGCTTATTTTTGAGCAATAGTCAAAGGTATCCAAAAACAGGATGAGACATTGTCAGTGATTAAGTAAGTAATTTTGGGGTCGGGGGTATCATGAATGTTAAGTATTTTGGAATCAGTTTCAACTCAAAAAATCAGAGACTAACACAGTTAAAGCTATACGGCCAAAAACGGTTAGTCGTTTACACAAACTTCATTCCAAAGTATTTTTTTATTCTCGTTTTCTGAAATTTATTCGGGTAGAATACTTTTTACCGGGCAGACACTCTGCCATGCGTAAGAAAACTCGCACCACTCTACCCCTTAATTATTATGCAACGTTTTCACCTTTCGGTGGCGTCTAGGCAAACTTTAATGCGAGATCATCACAAATTTTCGCTTGATGTTTGAAGTTAGGTCATTTTTTGGTGTATATAAGAGAAAAACTTGCTGTCTTCATCGATGCATTTTATGCAAACCTAGCGGGGCTCGGTACTCGAAGGACTCCTGATTTTTTCGGCCTTCTCTTCAAGACTTTTCGCATCACTTAGTAAAGTTTTTGTCTTGCCTGAGTATGCTATTTTTGAACGATTAGCTACACAACTACTGATACTAATATATCATGGGAGTGGTATTTAAAATGTAGCAATATTACCAAAGACTAAGGTCTCAATGCTGAAATTTTTGTTTGATCAATATTACCATCTGCAAAATCGAATACGGAGTCATGTTTAAATCATTGTCAAATTTAAATAGCGTTGACATCAAAATTGAAATTAGAATAAAAATCAAAGTTAAATCAACATTTAGTCGAAATAAAATCCATGACATAAAAATCAAAGTTAAGATGAAGATCAAAGTTAGAACGCCGATGGAAGTTAAAATGAAAACCAAATGTAAAATGAAAACCAAAGTTAAAATGAAGTTCAAGTTAAATCACAATCCAATTAATATTAAATTCAGGGTCGAGACAAATTTGCAGCCAAGCGGAGAATTTGTGGACCGCATGCGAGCTTACCGTGCGACAAGCCCGCACTGTGTCATACTCATAACATTGGTGAGCACTGTACGGACGTACGCTTTCTTTGATTGGACGATGGCAAATAAAATTCTTTTTTGGCTGCAGCAACTTTAGTGAGCAATTCAAGCTTTTCTGTATCTTGATCATAATTATTAGAGACACAACTACTGATGACATACTTAAAAGGTCTACTAAGTTTGCGACAAGCTGCATTGAAAATACAATACTGTAGGAATGAAAGCCCTGACAACCAAGAAAAGCTAAACCCTGATGACTGGCTATTATCTTAAAGTAAGTCACTGATTTTTAGGAACAGCGACGCGTTAAAACGTTGGTAATGTCAATGAAAATCCCCAAAATTATATTTGACTTTTAGCTAAAACTCGTCTGGATTATCTTTCGAGTGCTCGGTCATTCATTCATTCTTTCCTAATGACCCCAACAATAATTGTAATGAAAACGAATTCACAAGCTCTGAGTTTTGAGAGAAAATCTTCTCGAAGAAGTGCACAGATTCAAGAACTACCACAAACCCAGTTTGCTTTACATCACTTTTCAATACATTATAATCATTTCTTTTCATTCCCTAAACTTGTAAATATAGGAGAGTAAATAAAATATTTCTCTTTAGGATTAAACGTGAAGTAATTAGCAATCATCGATGCAAATGACTGCTTCTTCACCCAAAAAAGAATGAACTAGGCTGTTTGGCCCCGTAATAGCTGAAATTGGTGAAGATGAAATCACTATCATCGAACAGGACCTTCAAGCCTTTGTAAATTTCCTTTCACTAAACGCCTCGGAGCAAATGTTTCAATGCAGATATGTGAACTTGGACAACTATAGACACTGTTATAAGACCCTGAAGTGAAATAAACCTTGATCGATTACGCTATTTGAAGATGAAGAATACCTTGTGATACGGAGACTCAATGAGTTATTGGCCTCACGCGTGTAAACACAATCAAATTTCAGACAAAAATTTTCGGATCAATTTATTTGGCTACAGACATGGTTGTTAAGGAAAAGATGGGAACGTTATAATTCTTTAATATGAATACGAATATAGGAGTGATTTAACATCCCTTACACGCTGCGAGCTAGGAAAATATAGGTTGATTGAAAAGTTACAAAAGGCTTTGATAAAAGTAAGGAAGTGGTCCTACAGTGATTGAAAAATTTACGCTTCTCAATATCACCTATGAGATAAGCCAATAATGAAAATAATTTTCCGCGAAATTTTCTTTAGGCTGGTGATTTTCAATTAACGAAATCCGATTTTTTAAGAAAAACATTACTATATCACACACATTTTTTTGTTTCAACATTCATTCCTGAGAAAATGCAATCCTTGGTGAATTAACGGCCATTATCTTCACGCATTTTAGAGAAACCTTCACAAATGGCATGTATGTTTCTCATTTATTTTGTTCACAATTGCTCTAGATCCTCAACTTTCACAGGAGCTGCCAGTACTGCCCTCTGTCAAACTTTCTAGATTCAAATGTGACTCGCATTTAAAAATCAGCACTTTAGGGTGTAGTTGTCAGTCATTCCCATTCATTCAAAGGGACAATACAATCACTTTTCATAAGTAAATAGCTTATATACCTTAAAAGGCCAAATGCAGACTCATTTTACATTAATTTCGTCGTCTTGGGGTTAAGTAATCACTAGATGTGTTTGCCTACTTCATGTGTATGCCGAGTCATGATTACGCCTCTCATAAATGTCTAGTTCTTTAACAGTGTTGAGTTCCCAAGTCATATAATATATTCCATTAGTTTCAGAGTTCACAGTGGGGTCGTGATGAGACGGAATCGTGGGAAGTAAAAAACTGAGGCCAGATACTGATTCAGCACCTAAACTAATTATGAGCTTCAGCTATCAACGACAGAAAAAGTGTGATAGAATTTGTGAAAAAATTTTGCCAGCCTAAACGGCCTACGCTTGGAAGGCCATGAAATCAAATTTCCTGTCTTTCTTTCAAAGGTTTCAATGCCCGTATTTTTAGCAGTGAGCGAATTCTTTGTTAGAATCTTCCAAGGATGAGCTGACTCAAAAATACTCTGATATCACACATTTTTTTGGAGGTCATTCAAATCGTAGAAACAATTTTTTATTGTTTTTCGTTGCTTCCACCAGCTTACAGGCCTATGCTAAACACTGCACCCCTATGATCCATTAAAATAAGATAAAACTATGATAATCGCAGGATGTGTTTGAACATTGCTTTCTGGACTTGAACTGCTGCCAGTACTTCGATGCAGTAACACAATGACGCAGCAGGGACATGTCAACAAAATCACCTCTACTGCATCAACATTTACTCGCTGGGTATAGCGCTTAAGGATATTCACGACCTTTGTTGTTCCTAAGCTTTACCCGAAATACTTCATAAGTAAATATTGTCGGGTAAATGTCCACAGTCTTCGATGAGCACGGATTTTGCGCATCTAATGGCTTACATGTTTATCAATATTCTGGATTACGTAGTAAATTTACTGGGATGCGCCGTAAAACTTACGGTGCTTTTTTGATACACTTTGGTCGTATGCTTGACACGAGACTGATTCATAAATGAGCGTTGTAAATTTAACAGGACAAACTTTTCTGAGTCATGTGTCGTGTGTGACGTCAGTGTACAGACTCACCTCGCTCAAATTTACGCTATTTAAAACGAACGTTTAACTTACTCTGTGTGCTCTTAATTGGGCAGATAGACCGAGTTTACATAGAAAATTTAGATAAAACAACAATTTTAAAGCGTATTTATTGTGATAGGTCACAATTCACGCCAAGTGCTTTCGAATTAAATATAACTTTTCGCTTCATGTTTTACACATCAACGTGAATTTGGTTGTATTCAAGAAAAACAGCTTAATGTAACTCTTAACTCTTATAGTTCGCTAGTCTAGTAAACTGAACAGACATTTTATGGAGAATAGTACTCTTGAAACACTTATTCTGCACACAAGATCACATCGCTTTAATAAACTGCCCGCCGCTGCAGCACTGAAGCTGACGAGTGAAGGTTGACACACTCAGGAAAGTCAAGATTTCACCAAGTGGGGTAATTTTTGACAATGTAAAACAGCTTTCAGCGCAGCAATTTAAAATTCCTGTTACTGAACTACAAAATATCAAACGGGAATGAATTATTTATTAGGACTCAATTAAAACCTACTTGTTGACGTTCATAGGCTTCTCTTTTTCTTGTCTGAAAATAGTTAACTAAAGCTCACACGGAAATTCGTAAGAAAAACCTACGATCCTAAGTATCTTAAAGTGTTTTCGCATCCCAAAGTGTTTGTTTGTTAAAGAGAAGCGAAAGAAGCAATTCTGAAGCCTTTCCTGGCTCATCCACGCTGCAAGAGGCGGGCCAACTCCTGGAGAGCGCCTGCTAATGGCTCGCCTGCAAGTTTTCCAATGCTACAGGATCAGTTTATGCCTCAAGGTTTCACAATATTTTGCCGCAGAGATAAAGATTCTCTACAGCGCAGAAAAATACTTTTGGCGATATGTGTACCGTAACCAACGCACAGGTGAACTGAAGTTTGGCAATTTGAATCCAACAGAACTGTAATTAGGTAATTTAATCCCGAAAGACTTTCATTTTTTGTAATTTCAAACCAACGGATCCTGCACGTAGAAATACGTTTGCACTGAGTTCTCATATCTTACACTTAGTACTTAGTAGTCATAAATTTCTTACTATCAATTATATATTCATCATCTTTTCAGTGACATATCGTGTGCCAAAAAAACTGATGTGGCGTGGAAATGTGCGAAGGCGCCAAGTCTGGTGCGTCCCACTCACTGTCCTCTCACTTGCGCGCAAATGTTCTTGTAAAGACGAACTTCGTTCAGATTTAATGACAATAATACATTATACGATGTTTATAATGACATTTTTACCGTCATAATGTAGCAAAAAGCATTGATGCTTCGGCATTTGAGTAAGATAGTAAAAGCCGAAATACTGATTGCCTGTCAAGACTGTACGTCATTGTGATTACGTTGTATGATGTTGCCCTTAGAAGAGATGGCATAGGATGAACGATCAAGAAGGTAATTGTATGGCATTGACACTTCAAGTGTATTTCAAAGAATTTATTTTACAAAACCGTTAAGTATTTAGTCAACCTTCCATGAGGGCTCTGAAATTAAATAAATATATCAAAAAACATGACGAACGTAATTTAATATTCTTCCACCATGCAGTAATTCAAGCGTACCTTCTAGGATTTTAATCTATTTCTTGAACTATTTTGCTCGTCTTTGATTCTCAAGAAGTAGTTTTTCCGGCTGTTGTAGGGAGGTCGAAGAGTGGACTGCACAACTGAGCCTATCCCAGTCGGAGCATTCATGATTCTCTACATTTTTTAATATCTCTCTATATTTTTTCTCTTGTTATGCTTTTTCACTATAATATCCATAATTATCTTAATTTCCTGCATCCCAAGTATTTTTATCAATTATTTAATAAATTCATCGATGGAGCAGCGAAAAAGTTAAGACTAGGATGTGCAAACGTTATCACTCTAAGTTACTACTACTTGCGAGGTGATCTAACGGTCACTAAACCCTGTATTTTATTTGCGAAGGGCAACTTGAAATTGTTCTGCCGACCTCGCTAAAGCAGCTATAATTCGGCAAAAATTATGGAAATGAATCGCAGAATAAGGAGAAAAACTACTGTACAAAATTTACTTCATGATTCTTCCGTTGAACGCTACCCGTATTTTGAAATGAGAGATCGTTCATTTGAATTAAATTGGATGGCGCAATAACTCGAAGTTAAACAAACCTATGTTCCAGTTATCTAGCTCTGCCCTCAACTGCAACCTTCCCTCCTAAAATGAGGCAGCCATTTTGGGTCAGGCCTTTCACAGACCGGAGCTTAACAATTGCAACGTTTAGTCCTTTTTTGGGTTCTTGGCTTCTTACGACCTCAGAGAACTCAAGACGTGAAGCTGCTCGATCCCTGGAGGCTCCATCGGAAAGAGTATCTTCTAAAGTTACTTTAACAGCTCAGAACTAAGTACGAGGATCATGAAGGAATTACTTACTCTTTCAGAATTGCTTTCCTACATGTGTGGAAGTGATTGGTGAACCTAACGGCAGCTACCCAAGCGATGTAAAGAGACAAAGTTAACATTAACTACGTACAGAAAGCTTGTGAAATTCAAAAAGCACAGTATTTTTAAATGAAAGGAAGAAGAAGTCACAAAAAAATTTCAGTGAATAAATTAAATGATGAATAGTCCTCACAGTTTCATCGAATAAAAAATCTGAATAAATCTCTAAGTTGGGACACCGATGTATAAGAAAAACTGACAGTGAGAAAGTGTTTTTTAATTAGTGCTAGATCATCCAACTTCATACATGGCAGCAGCAAACTAAGCAGCTCTCCTATCTTTCCGTCAATTTGTTCGTGCTTTCAAAGCCCCCATAAGTGTCAAAGAAGGACAGATTGTGAGATAACTCCCCGGACCCTTGCGCCACAGGTGGCATACAGTGAGCTCAATCAGTAAATCGACAGTTGCAAGACTGGAGCTTACCTCCCTAGTATAACAACTATCATCAAAAAGGCTGTATCGCTCCAACGTGTGAAGCAAACCTTACGAGTACGATCACACTGCGTAGGTCAGACATAATTATTCGGTAGCCCGGTATACAGTAAGCGAGAGCGTCAAAATCGTTGCAGAATTTATCCTCTGGAACTTAATACTCTTGTTGGGGTCCAATCAACGGACTACAAATAGTCCTACCTTGTACATCATTAGAGAACTGACGCAATTATCTGGTCCATGCACCAGAGGTCATCAAGCCATGGTTGACAGCTGCAATATTTAGCAGTAAATCAATTTACATTCTAACAATCCTAGCTCAAGATGTGCATTTCTTGATCAGCTTGTTTAATGATTCTTAACAACTCGGAAAATTAATTTCATTCGTTAAAAATCTAGTTGGATCATGCTTATGCAGTAATGTTTGTCCTCTGGCTCATTTAGTTTTTCATGCCAAAAAAAGAGCAGCAATATCCCTCAAACATCCAGTTTGGTTCTGTCGACTAGAATACTCATCCATAAGTAGACTTGGTGCACGTGATGAAGTCAGAGTTGACTGGATTCATTTCCGATCTGATAATATTTGCTTGTAATTAGGACAAGAGAAGGGATTTTTCACGATTTTATTCAACGCTCAAACAACCCATTAAAATTTTGAAGAATTCATACACCACTTCTACATGCTCGCGACGATGCATCTCATTTGTATGTGGGTTATTACCTTGACTGTGACACAAATTATTTACGAGAAGATGCAAGTTCTGATCGAGTGAGTGGCATTTAGTAGTAGCTAAATTACTAGTAGTAGCGTCTGAAATTTGAAGTTTGCCTGACTTAAGGGTTATACTCAAGAAAATATGAACATTTGAAAAAAAGTGCTAATCTTTTTACCTGTACTACAATACAAATTGAAATTTCAGTCTTGGACAAAATGAGCTCTCAATTTTCATACAGTTTACAGGTGAAGCTTACAAAAGCAGGGCTGTGCTCGCGAGATCCATCAAAACGGCCACTGTAGGCACTGTACTGGTCGTTGTAGGGCTTAACTGCATTTAGCTCTCTACCGAAACATTAGTAACATCTTTATGAAACGGGACATATAAGTCTTTTTGGACGTTAAAGGGTTAAGTCAAACGAAATTAACTTTTTTTTTGTTTCTTTTATAATTTCGTTTCTGGTTCGTACTATGGTGGAGGAGCAAACGCGAAAAATACGAATCCAATATCTCTGAAATGCTAAACAGCAACTGCTGCGAGCCAGGGAAATGTTGTCATGTATCGTGCGGGTAATCATATCAAAATTATAACCTTGTTGAAATTTTTAATGTCATTCTCCTTAAAATATTGCGAGCATGTGTATAGAGAAGATCCACAGAGACTAAATTACTAAATTAACATTGACATTTAGTTGAGGTAAAGTAAATTATTCAATGCTTGTCAATCTAAATATGTAACCTTTAATGTAGGTATAAATCCATACAACTGCCAGATCAATCGAATATATGCTAAAATTTGGAAGAGAAAATCGCTGTCGTAGAAGTTAAATTTGGTGGAGTAGTTTTTGGATGAACGCATTTTGTACTGATTAAGCTCGGTCAGCTGTATCAGTTCTACTTATATCGACTACAATAAGTTATCTATCATACTCTTTTGTCAGCATTTCTCAAAAATTTGAGTTAAACGTTACAACGAAGTTCGCCAAGTGGTACAACAGAATCGAAATTTCTAGGATAATTTTTTATTCATCTGTATCAGGACTCTTTTAGCAAATTCCCTCATTTTCCTCCGGTTTTTCAATTTGAATATAAATTCGAACGTCATTCAAATTACAATAAATTGAAGTCTTTCGGTCGATCGTCGAGAATTTGGGGCAGGAATTTAAGTCAAAAGCAGCTTACGATCGTTGGAAAGTATGAACCGGGAATAATACCCTTTGTAAGGATTGTCAGGAAATTCAATAGAAGAATATCACGATTGAAATAGTGACCTTGGGATTTTGCATCGAAAACTGAGGGCGAAATAATTTTTCTGGTGGCAATAGCCAAATGTTATGGCAAGTTAGTATTGTAGACCACGATTGATTAAGCCATGATTACCTTTCAACAATCATCAAAATAAATGCTAGTCTAACACAAACACGTACGTAAAACCTAAAGAGTAACTCGACCATGTCATTTTGCAAAACTGCTTTTTCAATAAAAGACTTGCGTTGAATTCTTATGCAAGGGGACACAGTCAATGTGCATAGATACCTTCTGGACCACTACGACTGAAAGTACTAATTCATTGCATAAATTCAAAATTCTCTGACGGTTCATAGGTTGCGACATTTTCTCTGAAGAACTTACACACACTGTGAAGTGAAACCTAAAATTCAGCTACAAACCCTCGCATTAAGTCACTAAAAAACGTCCTGAGCGAAGCCGAAACTGCAATCAAAACTCGGAAAACTTGGCCACGACGAGTCCAAATGAGTCACAGCGCCGCATAACTCCTAATTAGAGACATTATGCACTCTTAAATGAGCTTAAATGAGGAGCAGCGCGCTCCCCTGCACAGAGATCACCGCTATGCTGGAACACGGACATGATTTTTGCTCGGGTAAATGCAACGACGTTTGAACAAGTAAAGGAATCGTTTGATGAGCTTGTTTATGAGGAGATTCATTTGCAGAGCTTGTTTGTCAAGGAAATTTTCCCTCAACTTATGTTTTAACAAATAAATCATTTGCTGGGCTTGCTTACCAAGAAATCATTTGCGGAGCGCATTTAGAAAAGTTATTTACTGAACAAATGTAGTAAAGGAATATGCTGAACTAGTCTATTGACGAAACCATTTGCCGAGCCTGTTTAGTCAAACTGACATTCGCTAAGATGCTCAAATTTGAACACGACATTAATGAATAATAATTTTCCTCCTGTGATTGCATTGAGCCTACAACTTGAATTATCAGCATTAGCAGGCTTTTCAATACCGACTATATGAGGCCTGAACAGCGCTAGCGATGTGCTGTACCACTTGACAAGCCTTGCGAGCGCTGGCCAGAGAGCAAATCAATCTTAGTTTTTGGCAATATCTGACGAGCTCTCCGCTGCTTCAGAGCAACGGAAAATTGCGATTGGCAATCATCATTTTTCATGGTGAAAAGTGTAAATGCACAAAAATAGAAGTGAAATTGACGTTCCCAAAACAAAATGAATGTTCAGACAGGATAGGTTATACAGAGGTTGGATTTTATAAAAATCTGGATAAGATAAATGCAGTATTCAAAAATTCGAGGAAATGAAAAAAGTTAGAGATGTATCAATAAGTTGCACGACTGTACGCGACCGAAGAATGAGTTTGAATGTTAACCAAGTGCGTAAAATTTGCTTTCTTTTATTTCGTCTTGAAAACATAAACTAAATATGAAGCTTTTATTTATGAAGTACATCGTTCAAAATTAAACTACCGTTTATGTCATAAGCTCATATGGAATCTAGTACATATATGAAAAAGATTATTATCGTTTTTTTAGACAATTATTTTGCAATGTGATAACTCTGTGAAACAATCAGGAGTCGCCTCTTTTGTTACTCCACTCCACTTGTTTTCTAAATTTTTCGCTGATATTTGGTACCCTATACATCTTAGGTATAGCAGATATGACTTTGACACTAAATCTTCTATAAACAAACTCAAGTCGTTGGGTTCTTTGCATTAAGTCAACACTCTACATCAATCAGTTGCTAGAGCTGAAAAGCGAAGGATCTGTGGATCCTTACTTTCTGTGATACACTGCCCTCAATTAAGGGGATCGCCCTAGCATTTTTCGAAGGAATATACGATTTGCGTTTATTGTTCGTTCAATAATCTACACTGAATCATGTGCCAAAGTTTCGTGCTATTCGGACGGTTGGAACGGGAGTGAGGCGTGGGGTGAATGGTGGGGCGAGGGGTGAGGAGTCGGGGTTGAGGGTCTGCCAGACGCTGTAGAAGTGGGACGATTCGGGCACGTAGCTTTGTTCTTCTGTTATACAATTTACATCATACTTTTGTATATGTATTTTATGGTATATAAGGCATGGGAACCAAATTTTGTTCAGATTATTTTAGAAACTAAGCATTCCCATCACAATTTCCTGAATATTTCTGTTTGATATCATTATTTTTACTATTCCAAGCATTGTAATTTATCTATACGACCAACTGTATAGACCTGGAGTGTATATTTGATGACTTGTTGTCCTTTGGAAGTGGGGGTCCTTCCACCTCCCCTTCTCCCAACTGAGGCTTGCAACCACTTTCAAAGCCCAAAAAATTCAGGTTCTAACTTTCAGGAATTCCGAGGGCCCACATAAACCTTGTAAGCACCATTTTAGAGCCTCATAAAGGTTTTTTGATACATTTTCCTTTCATTTATTTTGCATAACATCAATAGGAAGTGTTTTGTATGTATAAATGGATCTCCTGTAAAATTCGAATCTTTCGCAGTTTTATGAGTGTCAAATCTACAGTTTTGGTTCAACAGAAATGCAACAAAACTCATTCGACGGGGAATTTCAATGCGAATAGAATTTAGTGGTTAGAACCTTCGTTTTTTGATGCTTGAAGAAAATTCAGAGCTCATAGTGAAAAGACTTACATTTTTTCACTATTTAAAAAATATCATAAATCAAATAATCGATTTATTCAAAAACTAGCCCTTAAATGTCATGTACGTATTGAAACGCATCAAATGAGGCCTTTCCCATCGTACTAGTGCAAAAATTGCGTGATTGATACTATTTTGAATTTTCTTCAAAATTTCGTTTTGTTTTCATATCTCGTTTTTTTCAACAAATCGAAAACTTTATCATAAACAAAATGTGCTCATTTCATCGAGTTACATGCGTGTGCCAAACTTGAAACAGATCCGTTCCCCATGGGAAGAACTTTGTTCAACTTAGGACGATCTTCAGAAAAATCAATTATGCGGAAATTATAATGATACACTTCAGAGAAATTAATTAGTAAAAACCCATATTATATTCCTACACGGAAAATATACTGGGTTTTATACTTTCTAATACTTAATGGGTTGAATACATTAAATTCGAAAAAATCTTCCTGTCAGAAGTTGCAAGTGAAATAACTAAAGCTTCGCATGTATAAATATATAACTTCCAGTATCCGCTGGTGTAAAGATATGAATTGCTATTTTAGTAAATTTAGATTTTGAGTTATAAGGTCTTAACTCAACAATTACATGTATGTATATATATATATATATGTATATGCAATAGATTCTTTAATTATCCCTAAAGAAGTAACCTGAGAATCTGCTATTTCGAAAAATGTGATATATTAAAAATGCTTTAGATTTTCCTTTAGTTGCGTTGTACGAGAGTCCAATTTTAAATATGTATCAAGTGGCAAAACGTTTGCGTCGAGGTCATGTACTCAGTCTCAATTTGCGTGAGAGATAAGGCATCGATGTTGTGGGACGGTGTGATGTAATTATGAAACGTTGATTTATCTGTCTGACGACGTGCGACTCAGGTACAAACCTGAGAATGGATGAGACGATTCGTTCCTGTTATTCTCTATTCCCTACGGGAGAGTAGGTCCTGTGTGCCGCCACAAGTCTGAAGTTCAGTCTTGGATCAAAGCAGGAAGTTCAGACCTGCTAGCTCTCGAGTACAGATGTTCGAGTAGCACGTAGCAAGAGGTTCACACTGGAGATGAGTAGAAAAATGGGTAGAAAGTTCTTACTCTGAATATTTTTTATCCCTCATACTGGTTCATGAAGTCTTTCTGTATATATTTGATATCCCATTCATTTCTTTCACCTAAGGTGAAACTTAACTGTATAAGTATGAAAACATGGTATTAAGGACTATTGTTGAAAAATATTTTCATTTCAAATTATAGTTTTAGGACCTCTCCGTATCGTCACGTAGTAGTTACGACGAATTTCTTGGATTAAAAAGGTCGATATTGTCAATCTATAGTAATAAGATTCATATAATCTAAAAATTATAATCATTGAGCAGAACAAATACACATCTCCCACTATGAACCGAAGATTGTTTTCTAGCAAATAGCCATCATTCATTTACATTATGTCCATGAAGATATTTGCACTCAAATCAAAATTTCAAATACCTGTATATAGTACCTATAGTAGAGATAGTGCCATCTATGAATAAATATTCGAATTTTTACTAGTTCATAAGCTGCTACTTTTACCATCCTGTTCAGTGTTAGATTATGAGCAGCGAAATTACGAAGATAATAAATGATATTTCATCATCGTTGCAGAACGACCAGTTGCTGCCCAGGTCCCTTCGTGTAAGGCCCTATTCATTCAGGACTTGCGTCTCGTGCGGAGTGTGCGAGCGTTTGTAACACTAAAGAGATGTGTTGTCGAATTTGTGCTCTGAGGGCGGCAGGAACGAGCCACACCTCGCGAATGAGGGACCAGAGAGTTCAGTGTTGCAGCTTCAGAATTTAACGATGTCCTAAGAAAATTTTCAGTTGTATAGTTGGTGTATTGTAGTAATATCTAACACGCAGTCATTCTGTATTGTCAACTTCATTTTTATACGAAACTACGGGATGGGTAACTATAATTTGACCACCATTTTAGTATCTCATAAATCAATTTGTGTTGTCCTAGGCGCTGACTGTCTTCTTTGATTTTATCGCACTTGACTGATATTCTTCATTATAACCCTGATTACAATTATAAATCGTCATTTAGCACCACCCACGTAAAGAGCACTGCTCTGCAGGGGCCAAACAAAGCATGGCACTCTAAAATGTGCGAATGTGGACTTGATTGTCAGAATTTGTCAAATTCTGGAGGACGACACAAAAACCGTTCATTATGAAATGAGCTTCTCAAGCGCATTCTCGATATCATGGAATATTGTGGACCATTCCTATTGACTTCCTCTCATTTTCAATAAATTTCTTGTTAATATACATTCATTCGTTCTATTTCAACCACACCTGGGCGTGGTTGATGTCCCACGGCATGGGAACTGGGTCGAAATCCAAGAATGTACCATTTGCATGTTCCAGGTGCCACATTCTTTTGTATCTTACTATTCTATGCTTTATCATTTAAGCATTCATGAATACGCAGTGTTTATGGCCCATCGCTTGGGTGACCATTCTAGTAGGAATCGATCTTAGCTGCGCTAAATTACGCGGACAAACCATAAAGTACTTTATGAAAATTATTTCCCTGTTCGTTAAGAAACTTGATGATTCATCAGTCGGGGATTTCTTCGTCGGCTCATGTATCATCTAAAGACTTATGAATAACGTCTTTTTCATACGTTTAGGTAAATCTGAAGGCCGTCAAACAAAACTGAGCTATCTGGGAATACTTGAAAACATTTGCATAAGCAAGAAGAGCAATTGCAACGGGAAACAAAAACTTTGAAAATCTCAGATGCCGATGTTTTGATGCCATGGGTTCAAATGAGGGTTTTAAAGATATCTAAAAAAATTCAGTACAAGATGTACGTTTTCCATCACTTTTATGAACTATCGTTGTATCTGCAATATCTAAAAACAAATCCCTACAGTGAGTCCTTGAAAAATGGGGCAAGAGCAATACTTCTTGAGTCGATCTGAAAGTTTACAACTTCCCCTGACAGCATCGCGCACGCTACGAGGGAGGCTCTCATCGCATGCATCAAGGTGCGAGGCCGGCGGTGGACATATACGTGCCCGAGTACTCATGCACTCTAAATTTAATAATTCAAATGATATTGACCAATATGTTCATGATCATTTATTTATGCGCGTGATTAAATGTACTGTCATTATACGCACAATTAAGAAATGGTTTACTGTCGACATCTTCGATTATGGACTGAATGCATATTAGTGCAATTACGTTATAATAACCAGCGAGTGTGTGTTGAAAAGAGTTCGAATACAAACGGTTTCGCGGTGGCATCCTCAAAGAGTTTTTTTTCAAGGTTGCTGCTCTCGAATATCGATGACGTTTGGCGTCGTACGTGTCTACGTCAGTTTACGACTTCCCGTGCGTGCCGTGCAGTCTCACAGACGTCTTACAAATAAAGCCGCGCTCTTAGATAACGACGAGAGCTCGTAAGAGTCCGTAGACGTACGTTCATATACCTAGGTCACAGTGACGCAAATATGCTCCTGTCATCAACGGAGCTTGCGTGCAAATTTTTTCAATATACTTCCAAGGACGGGAGATTACAGTCGGCTGTCAAGTGCAGCATGCCCCTCATTTCTCACAGCAGGGCTGCAGGGAGAGCGCAGTTTCACTTGCTTTCATGCTTCGTTTTACTAAACAAAAACTTCCCGTAATACTCAAGCGGTAGAGTTCAAAGAAATATGCCTCATAAAACTGTAATAAACGTTAATGACGTAAACAAAAGTACCCGTCACATATTTAATGACAGGGAAAAATATGAGCCGTCAGAGTTAGTATTCCTAAAGAAATTGGGCTGAGCGACTTACTCTCACGTTGGCTCACCCTCAAACGAACCTTTTGCGGAATTGTTGTAATCATTCAAAAGTTGGGCAAGGATGAGCAATTTGTAATTGGTGATCTAATTTCATTTGGTGAACTGCTGAGACAGAGCAAAAAAATTAATTTTGAAATGTTCTATTAATTGTTCCTTCTGCCGCACTAGGGTGTTTGAGTCTCAGCCTCTGAGCTTTGTCTCATACCCTTCATGTGAGTCAAATCTGTTCACTAAATCCGTACAAAAGGTTTAGTGCGTAACATGTGAAGTCAAATAACTTCTGTGTGAATTTCCTCACATTTCGGAGACTGTCTCTGCCACGCATTACTCCTACATTAGGGTGGACGGGGCAGCCAGGTGGGATTCGAGTGGGAGCTGTCATGTTGCGTACATACTCGCCTCCACGCCACCAACGCTCCCGTCCCTCCTCAAAACAAGTTAGCTATTCTTAGGCCGGCTTTGTATCTTGTTAAGGTACCGAGAATATTTGATAATACCTCACCAGCCAAACTTCCTAAGGGAACCTGTCAGTCAAAACAGAGTGGTGGGAGCGCCTCAAGAAACTCCGAAAGAGTCGTAAGTAACACGTCGTTTGTTAGCAGCATTCCGGACATGCTTTTTCGATGCAAAGAATGTCCTAAAATTATCGGTGTTGTCGATATTGCAAAGGAAGACTGGTAAGCAGGGGCCTTGTAAATGCTCGTTGCGCTACCGTGATATTCAACTTTCCCGTCGTTGCTTCGTTAAACGGCTTCGTTAAAACAGCTTTTCTGTCTTCACATTGATCAATTGTACGGCACGAATTTTGCTTAAATCATGTCTAAAAATACAAGAGGACGCAATAGTGTTCTCACGCTATGACTGATCGCTAAGGTTTTAGGAAATATCAGACAATTAAATATTGTACTAAATATCGTAAAATTAAGTATATAAATAAATACGCTAATGTTGTTTGCTATAAACGTTGGAAAAAATTACGCGACATTTAATAAGCACTGAAAGGTGGTCAAAACAGTGGTAGCACTTTTTGCGACGCCCTATGTATCCACACCAAGTATGCATATTCAAAGCCCTCTCCACATTGCAGGCACTCTCTTCTATACTTGATTCCTGGAAATGTTTAATCTCGGGCTGCGATCATGAGAACTCGTTTACCTCGCTTCCGATTTGGAAGCCAAAAGTCGGTGCTCATGGGTTCGCAGAGCCCGTCTTTTAGCGAACAAATATAGTAGACCACTCGTGGTTACGGTGTTACGCGGGAGGCGTACTTCGGGGGCCTTTTTAGGCAGCACGCAATGACCGCAAATCACGCTCTACTTTCCCCTTACCTCTTGCTAGGTAATGGAATTTCCTACGAAAAAATTTGCCCCAACGTCCACTCTTCTGGTCGTGGAGTTTTATATGTGTAACGAACGGCAAGGGAGGCAACGGCTGAAGGTCAAGACCGTGAGCAGAGCGATGAACGTCAACATTCGAAGATACCGTATGATTCGCTTGAGCGAGAGGTGCTTGTGCTCGGCTGTTGACTGGTGTTCGGACGGGCAGCGCCAACCGGTAGCGTGACTACTGGGAGCTATGGGCAACTGAACGAACGCCGACGCACGATTGGGTAAGATGAATGAGACTTGGTATGTGATGAAGATACATAAAGGCGAACAATAATGGCGGTCATTTGATCGCTGTAAATATGCCTGATGATAGAGTAAACGCGTCCTTGTTTTGGGTAAGCTGTTCGAGCCACTACATGGAAATGAACTGGAAGCGTGCATATAGTACAGAGTATGTAGAACTGCAGCTGAACTAAACAATATGTTTCCTGGAACTTTGAAAATAAACAACATTTTCCAACACATGGTCAAATTTGTTTAAATGACGGCGTATTTCTCGGGGCTAGCTGTATTCATTCCATTATAATTCATTAGATTTGGTTTTCAGTGTTAGCTTCTCACCATCCAGATTCACATGTTTCTCACTCTAAAAACTTAGTTATCCTCACATTAATTTGGAAAAAACGACGAAATGTAGGTCGAATTGAACAGACCAGATGATCAGATTAAACAGAAAGCAATAATTACTAGAACCAATGAATCCATTAGTATCTGCGATATTATGCACAAAGCCACGAAACTTCTTGCAGCGTCTGGAATTGGAACAAACCCATCGCACGAATGGCTGTTTGTGTTCTGGTATGACCCGCGTTGTACCCAGAGCGCGACCACATGCTTTTGTTTAAACAGTTCCAAACAGCACTGCTGGTAGCTGGCGGTTAGTTTTTCCGACAGAAACATCTTTGAGAGCTTCATTCATGATGTTGTATAAGTGCGGAGAGTTCGTGGAGGTTCGTAAGAAGCCGGCCTGCCAAGCACCTGCGCCTCTCTGTACATTGTTCGCTTGCTCTGATGATGAACGAGCAGCCCGCACCCACTCTCGTGATCTAAAAATACTAACTCGTCCTGACTTCTGTCACGGGAACAAGAAGAAGTGCTTGACGTTAATTGTGATAGTGTTTTTTTGCCTATTTTTAAATTGGCGAGCGATATCGAAGAGAACTACATGTGCATGAAGGATATCTTCAATGGACGCTTTCTTTGCTCGATGAAATCAAGTAGCACTAAAAGCGAGATGGTTCAGTGCACAAACTTATATGACTGTCGTTCGAAAGAACCTCTGGGTTTTTTAACGAACTTTTTGATTCCCTTAGAATAAATAGATTAGGTAAATACTATGATCGTGCAGGGCCTACCACGTAGGGAAGGCAATTTTATCACTAGTTGTATGCTAGTAGTTGCTTTTTTCTTCCACGACAAATTATGAAAATGATTCAACATTATGATGATCTAAGTGATTATAAAACTAAAGAGAGAAACAATGGGTCATGAAATATTTTGATGGTGCCTACCTTTGATGGCGACGGTACGTGCCTGCAGTATATGTTTACGTACACAAATTTAGAATGCTATTATGCAGAAGCTTCTCGTAGATTCTAATTAGTTTCGACGACCCTAGACTCTCTCCACAAAGAAGCAATAATTTGCAGAGCTTGGAATTAGCGTCTCGTCTTTTTCTTGATCGAGAAAATCTGTTCTTTGATAATTTAGCATTCACCAGATCATATTTCAGAAATATTAGTTTCCATAATCCTGAGTCAATTACATACATGACACTAAGGAGAAATGCTTCAGCATTGCTCTTATAACAACATTTATGTTTCATGAATAAGAAATAGTATTTATTAAGTAACAAAAGTTATAAGAACCATTATAAATTACTGTTTTAAAGAACGGAGCATATGCTATATAACACATACGTAGTGATTTACTCCATTTATTTGATTTATTTTGTTTGCGCAAATCATTTTGTTAGACCATGTTAGTCGATAATGACTCTATACGAATTGCTTAATCAAACAATTCAACCAACAGACGCTCACAAACATCGTAGCATTCTTAGTTTCATTCGATGGTAAAGATTGCCACGGAGCGAGGGCAGAGCTTTCAGGGATCTCCACCTCCTCGTTGGAGATGCCAGGTGATGATAGCCTCATTAACGTTCTCGTTGACAGTTACGGCGTGTAACTCATTGTCATTTTCGTTTAATTTGGGAGAAGTAATTAGCTGTTTAATTAACGCTCAACTGAAAATATTTACCTGGTATTTAGTATTCTTTCATTTTTACTTGAGCAGAAATTGGTCCCTGAGATTGGAAACTCATGCTTTGATGACTTGAGCGATTTGGTGAGTAAACTGAGGAAATGCTCATACGCTGCATAATTTGTTCAATTTGCTTGGAAAATTCACATCCTTATCAACTTTTATACTTACGTAACATATTCGCCCAAAAATAATTTGTGCCGACAAATGAAGGGAAAAATAAAATGAAACCCAAAATATCATGTATCCTGTGCTCCGCTCCGAAGGTAGGGATTAACCAGTAATTGTACACATAAAACTTTCATTTCAAAATTACTTTTTATTTGTTTTAAACACATTTTAGTAGTATCTGGTACTATTCGGATCGCACTATCTTAGTAACTAATTTATACATGTAATAATGAAGTTATCACAAATCATATTTCCTAAATTTCGAGCATTAACCCTAGAAGGACCAACGTATTCTTGAAATGAAAAAAACATTGCGGAAACAGACGTTCATGCGTATTTTGTCTTCTGGTGAGCATATTCACCTTAGTTTTGAACGAAACAATAAGACTGTAAGGCTTAACTGTATTAAAAGTGAAACATAAAAACTTCTTAACAGTTGGCCTCATAGCTTTAATGAATTGGCTACGACACCATTCAGAAAATTTCACACACGCCAGAAGGAACAACCGCGAAGCGGACCCCACGCGAAGAGCTGTCTGCTTTGCTCGAGTGCCTGTGTAAATCGCCTATATTTTGGACAAGCCGTCTTCCCTTCACTAAAAATGCTCTCTATGTCAACTCCGTCAACAGCAACGCAATGTTTGACTTTCTTGAACTGTGCAACGATCACTGAAGCCTCGAGCTTAACTTCGTAACACTCGACTGCAAACCGTGTAGCGCAACACGAGCTGATTTCTGCGACACGGGACGTCTGTACAAGTGCTTCTTCTGTCACATGAATTGGTGGTGCTGGTTTTCTTGGCCCGGCAGAAATGCGCTTTGTGAAGCAGCGAGATTTCATCAATATACACCATCTCGGAGGCTGATGCTATGACTTAAATAAGTTGAAATATTCCATACAAACTCATAAATATGAGGGCTACAAATCATTAGATCGATAAATCATTCGCTTTATAGCTCTTACTAGTTGAGTTATGCTCGATTGCAAAAGAATGATACTCTCCTTTTGAAACGCACGAGTATTTCAGCCTCTCGGCGAGTTGTGAACGTCCATAGAAATTTACATGCGACATCGGACGCACAGTGATCAATGTAAACTTAATGTATGAGTTCATTTGATGGCACGAGGCTGTGATGAACGAATTTACCTCCCACAACTTCGCATGAAGTCTTTTCAAGAATGACGCAGTCAAATGCTTCCTTACTTTCGGAGGCTGGGCTACGTTCGTACGACAGAACTTCGTTAATGTAATCAATCTTTACTTTGAACCCTATTGAGCTTCTAATGAGAACACCTCCATAATGTGGAAATTTTTCAATACGTCTTACATGATTTCAAGAGACGGTTTCATTTCAGAGATAGTAGTACAAATTGATTGGTCCTCAGAATTCAGAACGATATCACACGTGAATACATTTTTCGATTGTACGGCTTTTGCTGTGAAAATAATTTACTCAGCGTTTACTTGGATGACTTTTACCTACTAACTGAGCCATGAAATCCATTAGGGTAATTGTTTGAGAAATATTTTTAGGTCGAAAGTTTGAGAACCCCTTTGGTTCACCTGAACTGAACACGGTTGCCTATATGCAATGGTAACTGTAGGGTTATAGCAGCTGGTGTGAAGTGCGTTGTAACAGCTTAACTGCAGCGCAGTCCGAGATCGTTCGGTTTTATTCCTGTAAATGACGAGTGAACGCATCGCTTGAGGGAAGGTTGATTTATTTTTCTATGGATTCTAGCGCTATAAGTTTCTTCTTGGATTCTGATGCGATTGGTGTTGATATTCCTTTCCCTCAGGAAGAAACATTTTCTTCAGCGTTTCTTGCTAAGTTGTATTATATCTGCATAAATGTGTGACTGAAAAACATAAGTTTCCAAAATATTTGAGATCAAATAAGTATGAGTCGATCAGTATTTATGCATAAATGTGTAAATCTAGAACATTAAGCTTCTGCAATATTTGAGATCAGCCAATATTTTTTTTAATCATGCAATTTACCAGCTGGAAATTCCTTTTTTATCCTCAAAAAGCACGATTTAGTTTCGTGACGGTTAAAGCCTTTAAGGATTTCCGTGACTCTCGCGTATTAAAGTCTGTCTCAATTCACTACAACGTGACATTCCGCCAGCGAGTGTTCTTAGCTTGCCACTAATGCATGTATTGTTTAGAAAAACGGCTTAGCTCGTTATTAATGCTGAAATTCCTGCCCGCACTTTATAATTGTAATTTATATTCCCAGACATGGAAGGCTCACACACGTGGCACTGCGGGCTACGATGTTGGGGGCAAAACTATCTTTTTCAAGAGTTGGTATGAACTACCAAAAAGCATTCAACTTTTTGAGGTAAAGAATTTGAAAAAGACGAATGTGCAAAATATGTTTACCGCTTAAAAAAGTTCTGCATTCATTGCTTTTGTTTTCGGTCCTCAAGGAAAAAATTGTGAAAATAATAGATTAGTCTTTAAATAAATTATACTGAGGAGTCGATTTCTAGTATGACATTAAGTAAAGAGATACTTTTTATTCATCATTAGATTCTGAGGTATTTGAGTTTAGGGGCCGTGCCATTGTTTTAGTTAAGAAGCTGTAAAAAACAAGGTCACTAACCTTCTGAAACATATTTCATTCAATATTTTATGATATGATGCACTTATTATATAATGATATGATATACATAAATATCTATATATTTATTCATTTGCGCTTCCCGAACCTTTACAGCATTTAAATACATTTTTTATTTTCAGTGAACGACTTCAGCCTACATCAAATCGAAGTAAACAGTTGAAAAAAATTATTGCCTTCATTTCCTTTATTCAGCCTGTGTCCGCAAATTAACAAACAGTTCACTACTACCGCTGTTCAAATTCACCATACTCCGTTAAGAGAACTTATGCGTACATTTAAAGACCAGAATGTCTCATTTTTTTGTGAGAAATGTAGACAAGCCCTTCAAATGAAACCTTCAACTCGGTGTAAATATTAGGCAGCGTCTAGATCGTGCGGATGCACTAGAGCTCACTAAACTCATAAGTTCACTCTTCTGAGTGCTAAAAATGAATGCGCTTTTACAATGTCATTTATTTCACCCATTAGAGTCTGGCTCACTTTTGATCCTTTGTTTGGACAACCTTAATTGTTATTGGAGGCATTTGGCATTTTTAAATGTCAGTCGAGATAACGCTTCTGTTCAGCCACCACTTTATGAGACCGAGCCGCAGCCTGCCCGACGGATTACGGTGAAGAGTGCAGACAATTTAGGTTTAGGGTAACTTTGGGAGCGATGACCGAATCTTCAAAACGCGTGAATGCATGGCAATGAATTTTTTATAGCAATAGTTCAAACATTCCGTGCTTACTTCTTTACGCGGAGGAGAATGTAGCGAATTTCCTAACGGTGGTCTAGTAGTGAATTAAGTTGAATACACTTTATATTTTGCCTCTGAAGTACCCATGACGACGCCAAGTAAAAAAAAATCATCGCGCTCACAAAAGCCGAGGTTGCGTCAACACAAAGACAGCAGCGAACAATGGGCTGCGTAAACTCCACAGTTTTGAGGTCGTTCGGCTTCGTAGCGAGATGAGGTTGCTTTGTGTGCAGTGGTACAGGAATTCGTATGAATCCAATGCAGGGAAATTGTTCTGAGCTTGGAATTTTATTTTAAATTTACTTTGTATTATGCATTTCAAGTTGTGAAGCATATGATTTTGTTGATTTATCGAATCAAAGAAATTTTTTTTGTCCGCAGAATTACGACCTAGTGAAGGAATATCCCTGTATATTATCAATTTGACCACAGTTGATTAAATTGATCATAACGACGTGTAATATCCTACGCATTACCCGTGCAGCATTGTTTTTAGAATTCACCCATTTCTCTACCTGCTTTAGTTAAAGCATTTTCACGCGCATTCCGTTAACACGCAGCGAATCAATGCGAGCATCTCACTTATCACCGCCACGCAGCCAGTATCACAAACTAACATTACCGCAGCCAAACGTGACCACAAATGACGGCAAGAGGCGTATTTTGCCCCCTCCCCCTCCCTCATTACTCCTAGGGCGCGCGACCCAATTAGGGGGCCGCGCATCACAGCATTCTCAAGAAAAGCATGCCGCAAGTGCGCTTCAGATTTTCTATATGCAACATGTGCATGTGCGTAGAATGCTGGAGATCCTCGATGTATGACGTACTTATGTTAAGTACCTTTTGATATGTGTTCTAGATATTTAGCTCCAAGTTCGTGTTCGAAGTACATATGTGCTCTCGACGCAAGAACACATATTTTGAATACCTGAAGCTAAGAATTTTCAGAATAAATATAATTGTGCAAAATCAGTGTCAGCGAGAATCAATTAAAGAAGGTCACACAATAGAGATTCAACAAAGCGTACAGCATTTTCTAGTCCACGCCAATATCAGATACGGGGTAGTAAAGCTGAACTTCAACTGCTTGACTTGCTGTTCTGTCATGCCTGTCATTGCTCGTGAAACTCCAATTTAGTGAAGGACCCATTCCTATTAAAAGCTTATTCTCTTGCAATTCCGTACCTAAAATAATGAACTTTCAGGCACTTTCAAAGGCCAGCTCAATTTTCAGTTACGGTTTAACGTGTTGACGGTCACTACCCAGGTGGCACTCACACGGTCAGTGTAATCGACAGTGACCATGTGAATACAACAACCACAACGTCCACACATGCACACAGTGAGCGCTTGTAGGTTGATATTGGAGCGCACTGAAGGAGTTTCACGTGTCGAGTTTTCGAGCAAGTTGGTCCCTAATGATCTCCTGCGTTCATTGTACGCCTAAATTGGACCTGTCGACGCCCACTTACTTTATGTGCAGGCAGGCGAGCACGTCTCCTCTGAACTTGAGTGTTTTCGCTCAGTTTGTCTTGAGAAAACATAAAGAAGATAACCTAATTATGCCTAATTGCCCTTATTTGCATCTACTCAGTCGGGGCACGTCCAATAATTTAGCAAATTCGCTCCTTCATTACTGAGTTCAATTTCTCCCTCAGAAATATGAACAAATACTTGTGAATGAGACGCTTTTCTGCGTTATGCTTTATTTTTAGTCCATTTTCAGGTACGTTATTTGAACATAACAAACTACACAAGACATGAGAGGCAAGATGCCGGTTTTATTGTCTCCTGTGCAGAGCATCGCACGCTCGTGCTCAACGAGCTGTGACGGGCCAACCGGCAGCGGACTTACATTCATAAATTAAGACTCGTCAAGCGTTTTGCTCATCACAACGATTTGTTAATCTTAGCTGACAAATTGCATCAGACAAACAAGGAGTACAAGGTAGCAGTTGAAAATTAATTGCATCGTTGATCATTGTCTTCGAAGTGATCTAGCCGCGAGTGGGAGTGATAATTTTCGGAGTGACCTAGCCATGTGTGGGAGTTATATAATATTCGGAATGACCTAGCCATGTGTGGGAGTTATATAATATTCAGAGTGACCTAGCCATGTGTGAGAGTTACATAATATTCAGAGTGACCTAGCCACGAGTGCGAGGGATTTTTTCGGAGTGACCTAGCCATGTGTGGGAGTGATTTTTTCGGAGTGATCTAACCAAGCGTCACGCGATTGAAGAATGCAATTCAAAATATTAACGTGACTCAGCACAAACTGCAGTGAATTGAAAGTACAGGCGTGGATGCAACGAATAGATCATTTCGTCTATTTAATAGTGTCATACATACCAAAAAAATTTCCTCGAATTCAAAGTGGAAAGAAACAAAGACGCAAGTGCACCTGCCGCCCTGCATCTACTCACTGCGCGGACTTTGAATTTTGAACAATTCTTAGCAATTATTTCGTCACAAAATGAGTAGAAAATAACTTAAAATTCCTTACAGGTAACTCTCACCATTACAAATTAATAATTTATTGCGCGAATTTGTTGGAAATAAGAAATCTCTCTACTAAAACGAGTCACTCCATTGTTGCAAAACACTGAACACAATGCGCCAAGTTATTGCAGCATGCTTCATGTTTCTCTTCGTTCTTTGTTGTTGCACGAAACACATGCGCTCCATTGGGACTCGAGATGCAAAGGATGCAAGTAGAAAATGTGAATTGAGCCTAGAACTTTTGGGAAATTTAAATAGTTTTTTATTTGTAAAGTTACTATCGTCACTTTACAAGTGTGTATAAAAGAATACTTAAAACTATGGCGTACAATTTTGGCAAGCGATTAACCCTCGATTGGCGATACACAACTTAAGCTTTCTGGCAGCTCTTCAGAGTACGGAAAACAGGTTTGCTATCATGCCTCGTGGGTGTCGATTCCTCTCTTGCCGCACGCGCTGAAGCAGGAAAATTAAGGGAGAATTTTTAAACTAGAAAATATCAAATATAATTGCACATGGAAGTCGAAACAGCGGACTTTGTCCTGCTAAATTGAACCACCTGACAGTCTCTCATTGCTCGAAAGCCTGAACCTCACAAGCAGTTCACTTTGCTCTCTTTTCATAAATTCACTTTAATTGTGATCAGTGAATCGTCGCCCCCCATGATTTTCATTTTTAGATGGAGTCTCCTAAGTGTGAGACATTTACAGGCAGCATGATTTTGTTGTACAAATTTATTTCAGCGGTACTAAACTTTAAAGCACACGCCTTTCGTGTACTACTAAGCATCGACACTGAGTTTAAGGTAAGCCAAACTTGGACACAGAACCATTTGATTGCTGAGTGACAGGAATGTCGGAGCCTGAGTGCGACGTGCTTAGTTTTCTAGAGAAACTTCTCCTTTCCTTCGTTGCGTTCACCCAGCCTAACTCTTACGGTAGAGTATCTACATACAATTATCCGTAATTTTGGCTGGCTAAACGCAAATATTGTCGCCGAATAGTTTACTATCGACAGGGCGACGAAAAAGTTATCGTGGGATATTACCTGAAGAAAAAGATCATATTACGGTAATTACGATCTTTCACGGTAGTTATTTACGGGATACGTTTACGGTAATTTGAATTACTGCGTTGTCGTGTTTCAACAACTGTGTCTTTGCGTCTACCAAGTTGTGCAGCAAGTTCCACAATTGTCAGAACAGAGCATGTCCCCAAAGTGCTATTTCAAAGTGCTTTATAATGGTTAGCATCAGGAGTAAATTCACTATGTACATTAAAACCGAGTGACAGTAACTCTGAAAAGTCACAGAAAAAAGGTAACTGTACCTTGAAATCCTTGGAACTTAATGGCGTTATTTCATTCTGTCCAGAGTTATGAAGGATTGGAAAGTTTCGAGCTTGGTTTTTCCGAGTCAGCGCAACTGTCGCCCGAGCAAAAATTATTGCTTATTTTTTTAAGCCAGCCTAGGACGGGAAGTTAGGTATATTTAACATTGGGAACATAGAATTGGTAATATACTCCATATGCCAACGCGTTCTTAATAATGCAAATTTCTTGTCATCCTATGATCAACATTCATGAGCTTAAAACGCTTTATCATTCGTCCCGAATTTATTGACAACTATGCGACGACGTCGAGCAAAATGATGATAGAAGTGATCTCCATGCAGGTTCGACGAGGTCGTTTTCCCATGAAAGCCATC
>VOMN01122755.1:0-18090 GCA_014899125.1 Orchestia grillus
CAAAATATGGCCGGGGTTGGCCGGGGCCGGGGCCCCGGTTGATCTATGAGCATAGAGAAAAGTGTCAGAACGTGAAGAATTATCACGGATGAAAAAATTATTATTCAAATCCTGCAGCGAAAATTCCTGTTCGAATAAGCAATATCTGTATATTTTCGAACAAGAAAACGCACCAACACTGCAAATTTTAAAACAATATCATAATAAAACGCATTCTGATACAATTTTCCTTTTGTCTACCTTTTGTCCATGAAACTTAGTCTACTACACTACCTCAACGCGAGACTTGACAACTGACCCCAGTTCGCTATAAGAATGAGCCAAAAATCTTTCATAAATTTTACATCGGTGTCAGCGCGCATGGCTTCTCATTGGCTCAACCCAGATATCAACCTGGTCAACTTGAATGACTTCACATCAATTGAGTCGACCCATATCCCAACTACTTTGACGTCTTATAGACTTATTGGCTTTAACTTCATGCCCTGAACAGCTCGGATTAGAGATCACGCTAACACTCAAACCGCCAGGCATGGCGGTAGGCCAGATGAAGTCTGACTTGAAGCCTCGAGGAGACTGACCTGAAGCCCTGGGGGGACTGCTTGCTACACTGGAGCTGCACGGCCTCGGCGAGGTCCTTGGCTCCACTGCCCCCGTCGCTCCAGTGGGAGCTCACCACAGCACTCGCGGCCCCGCTCGCCTCAGCTCCTTTGCGCACTAGCGCAAGCTCTGCGTCCGTGTCCGTACTGAGGAGCATCGAGCCATGCTAATTATTATCATTATCATCACATCATTTTCTGATAGTGTGATTATTATCAGTTTCCGACTCTACGACCTTCATGGTCATGCGTTGCTATTTAGGCACCTGGTTAGTGAGAGACACTTCGTCCAAGAGCAAATAAATGTAAACCCCCGTGACTCCAACTTCCTACAAGTGGCGAAAAATATTCTTGGAAACAATAGAAAAATGTGCTGGAAACTGATGAAAACAACGAGCAGTTTACTGCAGCATCTCAGAGATACGTTACACAAGACATTCTAAAAGAATCCAATATTCTCAATATGACGCGTAAGTTTTCTTTCAAAACATCGTTTTACCCGAACTTGTTGATGGCCACCACCACAGGCACGCCGAACATGTTGCCGTTCTCGATCTGCTTCTTCAGGTTGGCCATGCCCTTCTCGATGAGCTCCAGGTTCTCCTGCACCGAAATGAGCATTCAGGGAGATAGAAGAAGCAGGGAGAATAGGTGAAGAATTTTGATTAACTTCACGATAAAAATATAAATCCAGTTCATAAGAAATCAAAACCTTAGTTTTCAGTACACTTAATTACAGTAAAGCTCCTAAAAAATTATGCTTCGGTTCAAGGTCAAAGATTCCTTCTTTGAAGAGTTCATTTCTTTCGACTAGATTACTACACAACTCTAAAAACAAAGCCGCGGTTTAGTAAAATTATTACATCTGCTTGTAGATAAGGGTACACTGCCTGAGCGCACTTTGACAATGGGCAGTTTCACACAGTCACCTTGACTGACGTCTTGACTTAAGCTCTCAAATAGCGGCAATATTTCATTACACGCAAAATTATACGGCAGCCCCAAACCCCATCATTACATCCATGTAATAAATGCATAGAACGAAAATATATATAAAACTTGTTAAAACAAATGTCTTTTTGGTGTTCTCAAAATAGGAATAACCAAACAAGAGCATAAGGACATAAGCGATGTACTACCTATGGATTTTACCTTTTTCAAAACCAGAGCCATACTTGAATAAAATGGGAGAACTCGTAGATGAGGTACATCTGTAGGGATAGCTAGAATGTTAGAATATGCGACAGTGATGGTAGGGATGGAGAATGTGGGTAGCAAATTTTTGGCACTGCCCTAGTGAGGTTAGCCTTTTCTTTTCGAGGTAAAAATTTAAAAAAAATTGCGCATAATTGTGCGCAAGAACATGAAGACCGTTCTGACAGAAAATCTTGCACAAGCCAGAGTTACCGAGTCCACAACTCCAGCTGCCAAGCAGGCCTCTAGATCTGAAATGTGTAGGTATTTAACCAGCGTTGGTTGCACTGGTTCGTGATGACGTCCGACTCGTTGTCAGGCAAGCTCTTCAGCACGGTATATCCCGGAGGAATACACAGCATCGTGAAAAAGTGTTACCACAATTTCAATGTTCCTTCATGAAGTGTCCATTAAATATTGTATAATTTGTTTTCAATATTTATTCATAAGGATCATTAACGTCTGTTTTGTAACATAGTTTTACGACATGGAATTAAACGACATTCACTAAAAATGGCCATCACGAATAATCGCAGTGTCATAGGATTTTATACGACACCATGCATTATTATGGACTTTCTCGCAAACAGTTCCTTTGACTATAAAGTTAGTGTCTGAAGCTTCCTCACGACTGTGAGGGCATCAACCCTTACTACCACAGTGCTGCTCTGCTGCTTTCATTTAACAATCTATGAAGACCTTTGCATTTCTGTTAACATTTTCAATGAGTGTCCTACTGCCATTTTAAATTACAACTGAAATAACAAAAATATAAAATAAATATTTTAACACGAAATTCTCTTTAATCACAGATTACTTATGCCCTCAGTACATATCTATGGACACAACATATTTAAACAAAAATATTTTGGTTAATAAAAACTTGAACCAAAAAGGTAAGCACGCAGTACAGGTAATGATCCTCACCGAAACAAGTAAGTTCAAGTCTAATTACGCAGCTTGCTCCAATTAGAAGCAACCGAGTTCCCCTTGCAGGGGTGCTTTAAATTTCCTGTAACAGAAATTAATTTGTCTCCCGAAATAAATTTCCTCTCACAAATGTTCCCATTAGAATCCGCAGTATCTAATCTAAATTTGGGTTTAAGTACAATCTGAGGAATTTTAAATTTGGGTTCCAAAAAAATCCAATGTTATCTAAATGTGTTCCAATTAGAATACGTGCTATCTAAATGTGTGTCAGTAAGAATATGCGGTATCTAAATTTGTGTTCCAATTAGAAGCGTTGCCTGTAAGGAGTTAACTCACTTCCAAGTACTCCTTGGGCAGTGGAGTGCCAGGCAGCACCTTGGGGCCTCCCCCATGCATTTTGAGGGCCCTGATGGTCGCAACGAGCACGACGCAGTGGGGCACCAGGCCGCTCGTACGACACTTGATGTTAAAGAACTTCTCCATGCCGATGTCTGCTCCAAAGCCCGCCTCCGTCACCACGTAGCCGTCTTCACCAACCAGCTGAGGCGTGAGGCATCAGTGTTTTGTTTCACTTATTTCAATCAGCAAATTAAATTGGTGAAAGGTTGAAATGAATTTCAAAACTTATCAAGATGAACTCGGAGAAATGATTTGACAATATCGTCACTGACTGACAAAAGAAAAAGCAATGAACCACATAAAGTTTAGATCAACTCGAAGCACAATATTTGATGTAACAAGGTTAAACTACTACATTCAAGTACTTGAGGCTTCGTCGTTGTGATTAAAACCCTTGAAGGAAGGGAACTCTAGTACAGTGAGAGTTACTAATTAGAGACTGAGGGCATGTGTTCGACCATTCTGCCGCAAACTGAGACAAAAGTACGACCTCAAGTATTTAATTCGCGCTCGGCTTTTGTCGATAACAATGCTCTCCTAACACAAATCCTCCGAAAGTGCTATTTGACAAGGGATAAAACGCCCCACCGTTTGTCACATCGCAGGAAATTGTTAACATCGACCAACACACCCAATAATACGATATAGATAAAGGGACTGAGTCACTGTTTTGGTCGAGGCTACGAATAATTACCTATAATTTTGGCCACCCACGCTCGGCTATCGCCGCCGGATAGTCGATTATGGAAGGGTCAGCGAAAAAGTTAGACTGGGAAAAAAACAAACCTTGAGCGCAATTTGGTCAGCCAGGATGGACGAGTTGCCGTGCGCGATGTTGGCGAAGGGGCCGGCGTGCACCATGACGGGGGTGCCCTCCAGCGTCTGCATGAGGTTGGGCTTGATAGCGTCCTTCATCAGCACAGCCAGGGCGCCGCTCACACCCTGCCACGCACGTCGCAACCGTCACAAACATCTCAGTACAACGCTCAATACGTGGAGTACATAGAGATAGTGCTACAGATAGACAGTGCTAAATACAAGCAAAACTCTGTACATTGCATATAGACGTAGAAGTACATATGCATACCACTAATTACATTACTGATGGTCATAGTGGTAGATATGAACACCACTGTATATTGATGATGGACATAGTGGTAGATATGAACACCACTGTATATTACTGATGGACATAGTGGTAGATATGAACACCACTGTATATTAATGATGGACACAGTGGTAGATATACACCACTTTGTACATTGCTAACAGACGTGGTGGTACAAATATACACCACACTCGTAGTGGTATAGCTGGAGAGCCAGGAGACGTGGTCGCTAATCGAATCGCAACGCATATCAAGTAACGCCTAAATTGAGGACGACTGTGTGTACTTCAATTCAAGTTTGGATTTTACTATCAAGAGCGACAAAAGTGGCAATCATCAACTTCTGCGAGGAATGACTGACATTTGAGCATGCGGAGTGAACGAGGTATATCGCAGGCCAGGCATTAACGGGAAAATCTATACTAACACTAGGCATTGGGAATACTTCGTTGCAGCTCCACAGCTTTTAAGCTTAAGAGAATATTTTCACGATGTTTAATTAGTCACTTTTGATTAATTCATGGAAACGAAATAAACCCCAATCCTAATGCCACACCCCAGCAGGCTGAAGCATGCATAAGCAGCCCCCTCACACCGAAGTGAAAGGGACATTTTCGGAGCTTCCTTCGCAGGCGACTATGACAATTAACAAAAATTGCTTAACCTCCAGTCTCTTTGTTGTACTGTATTTGTTGCTAAATTTCTTTATATATTATTTGCTGCTCTGGACTTTATTTCTAATCCAATAATTTGTTAATTTATCAACTTTTAAATCCTAGAAGGCTACGAATACAGTCAAATGTCTTACTTTCTTTATATCCACACTGCATTTTCTGAACACGTTAATGACTACAAGGACATCTATGTTCTTATACATCCTAGAGAAGGGGTTCCCAATATTTTCTGTGATTATACCCTTGAGAAATTTTACTGTATTCCCTCACTCCTAGAAGAACATTGCTCTTTGAGAATAGAAGCAGTGAATCGTTTTATTACTTTGCAGGGGAGTAAAAACTAGATTAATGGCATGTCATCATGATGGACGATTCTCGGACACCATGAAATGCTATCTCGCACCTCCTGCGAGCGCGAACGTCGTCGGTTAGAAAACCCTGCTCTAAAGGCAGAGGCCACAAGAACATCCAGGTAGTCACACCCGCTAGCGGCAGAGCCACAAGGACATCCAGGTGGTCACACCGGCTACGACAGAGCCACAAGGAGATTCAGGTAGCCACACCTGTTAGCAGCAGAGCCACAAGGACATCCAGGTGGTCACACCGGCTACAACAGAGCCACAAGGAAATCCAGGTGGTCACACCACTAGAGACAGAGGCCACAAGGACATCCAAGTAGTCACACCCGATGGCGGCAGAGCCACAAGGACATCCAGGTGGTCACACCCGATGGCGGCAGAGCCTACAACTGCTACAACGCACCAGGTCCTCGGCAGTGACAGGGTTGCCGCTCTTGTCGCTGGCGACGACCATGCGGCCGAGCCTGGCCCCCATGTCCTCCAGTGAGGTGGTCAGGGCGAGCACGGCCATGATCTCGCTGGCCACTGTGATGTCGAACTGACACTCCCTCGTCATGTTCTTCTCAGTGGGCGACTGCCCGATAGTGATCTTACGCAGGAACCTGTCGTTGGTGTCCATCACTGCAAAAATGAGCGGGCAGTAAATTGTTAGCAACAGAGTGTGAGTTCGCATTCTACTATCAAATAGAACTTGACCAATAGTAAAATAATAGACATAGAATGTCAACGACATTCAGTCAAAGATTTTTTTTATCAAATTTTCAATATTATTGTCGGTACCTACAACAAATTGGGATTGAACAGAAAAGGACAATTTGCCCAACACCGTAGCAAATCACCCTCAAAACCTCACATTTTCAAATATGCGTAGAGGCGCTGGCAATTATTTGTTCAACTGTAGTAACACCAGCTCACAGAAATTTTCTTCAATGAAAACTTTTGCTGCAAGGCTTTTTTAAGATGTCGTGAGCCTTCATTCAGGATATTCTAGGGGGTGAATGAAGGTTTAAAAAAGAATTCAATAGAGTAACTGTATTCATAAAGCGTTAGGATGCGAGTGGAATTATAATTTTTACGTTTAAAAGTGAGAACGTGTCCGAGTGAAGCTCTATCTCGTACTAAGTCTGAAGTGTACTAATAAAACTTGCAAGAAAAACAATCCCAACTGAAAAACTGAAATGGACAACTATTATGCAATGACTAACGAAATGCTAATTAGACGCACTAAATGCAGACGCAGAAAAATGGCAACCCATTGTAGCATGGCACACCTCACGGAATGAAACCATGAACTTGATCGACACGAAATTATGAACTTGACCGACACGAAATTATGAACTTGACCGACATGAAATTATGAACTTGACCGACACGAAATTATGAACTTGACTGACACGAAATTATGAACTTGACCGACACGAAATTATGAACCTTAACCGACACGAAACTCGAAACCTTACTGACACGAAACGAAACTAAGAGAACCTCATCGACACAAAACTATGAACCTCGTCGACACAAAACTATGAACCTTATAGACACAAAACTATGAACCTTATCGACACAAACTATGAACCTTATCGACACAAACTATGAACCTTATCGACACAAAATTATGAACCTTATCGACACAAAACTATGAACCTTATCGACACAAAAATATAAACCTTATCGACACAAAACTATAAACCTTATCGACACAAAACTATGAACCTTATCGACACAAAACTATGAACCTTATCGACACAAACCTATGAACCTTATCGACACAAAAATATGAACCTTATCGACACAAAACTATGAACCTTATCGACACAAAATTATAAATTTTATCAACACAAAACTATAAACCTTATCGACACAAAACTATGAACCTTATTGAAGAAAAACTATGAACCTTATTGAAGAGAAACTATGAACCTTATTGAAGAAAACCAATGAACCTTATTGAAGAGAAACTATGAACCTTATTTAAAAGAAACTATGAACCTTATTGACAACAAACTATACTATAAACCTTACTGACGCGAAACTATCAATTCTACTGACGTAAAACTATGAACTTGAGTGACACCAAACTATGAGCCTCTGATGCAACACATGACTACTCCCAGAAAGAAACGGTAGGCTCAGCAGTGGAGGCTGGAGCCCTCTAGGACAGCAGAGGGAGGAAGGTCACCTCGCTGCCAGGTGATGGTGGTCGTGTCGATGTTGAGGCGCACGAACTTGTTGACCTCCTCAGGGGTGAGGGAGTCGGGGTCGCTCTTGTCTATGCCGAGGCGCCGCAGCCGCGAAATCTGGGGTGCACAATGACAGTGACTGAGGCACGCAATTGCAGTGACTGGGATGAACAACCATAACTAGATTGATAAATTATAATAATTGGGTGAACGACAGTTACTGAGGCACGCTATGGTAGTAACTGGGATGAACAACCATAACTAGGTTGATAAATTATAATAACTGGGTGAACGACAGTAACTGAGGCACGCTATGGCAGTGACTGGGATGAACAACCATAACTAGGTTGATAAATTATAATAATTGGGTGAGCGACAGTAACTGAGGTGGGAAATGGTAATAACTGAGACAACGATAGGGTCCTGAAGTGAATAATGATATAACTGGGTTACACAATGCTAACATAATACCTGAGATGAAAAATAATGCTAGATTGAAAAATTTTCCCTGGCTGAACAGTGATAAAGAGAGGAATAAAAAATTATGTCTCAATCAGATGTCGTCAGAGTGAACCTGATTTAATAAAAAAATACATCTGAATAATTTAAGGGCTTCAATAAATGTACCAATTCCAGAAGCTACATCATTTTGTCACACGTGGACGACATGTTTTGCTTGCGCAGGACACGAAACTTTCCATTGCACCTCAAGCTGAGTGGAGTTAATGCAAATGGCAGATCCTGCTACGATGCATGAAGAACTACTAGGTTGGTTTCTTCACTGAAGAAAGCAGCTTCTGTACATATTGCAAATTGTAAAATGAATTTGAAACAATTATCATTATTAATTAGTTTAAACCTCCCTAGCCCCATGGAATACGATCTCAATATAGCGAAAAGAAAGGACCATTTAGTATGGACTTTAGAAAACGTGAAATCGATGCACAGGTGTGTTCCCGCACAAGATTTCCTGCACATGGAAACAGCAAGTTAAGAAAGAAGAGGAAGACAAGATAAATAACATAAGCAAAGAAGGCATAAAAACGGAAAGAATCAAAGTGGACACGAAAGATAGTAGTCCCGAAGACCTAGCTAGAGATGAGATACCCTAACATTGTGCCCCTGGGGACGTCAGTCCCAATAGCATAGGATAGAAAAACCTTCCTAACCTAACCGAACAGTCTATGGTCTATCCTATGGCGTCTAGGGAGAACGAATTTGTAGTCAATTTCGCTCAGAGTAAGGCAGAACAGCACTTCGACAATAAATTTTTACCAATAAATTATCATATGTTATACACTTCCTTAGCTCATAAAAACGTGAAATAGAGAAGATAGGAAGCAATCAATCTGAAGAATAAATAAAAATTGTTCATCAATTAGGATTAGAACAATTTATCAACTCCCTCGCTTAAAACTAATGTTGAAATCGTTCATCCAAGAGCTTGAGACCTGCACTTTGGAGAAAGCGCGCTGCCCCTTCACGGCAGGCACAAGGCGACCGTAGAGCGCCTCGTCGGACTGGGTCGCTTCATGGAAGATCCTGGCGTCTATCTGCGCCGCCAAGAGGTTGTTGGCCGCCGTGATGGCGTGGATGTCCCCAGTCAGGTGCAGGTTGAACTCGTCGATCGGGATCACCTGAGACCAACCACCTCCAGCAGCACCACCTGTAATACAATGGAAATGGGAAAATTTACCCTATAGTTTCCCCACACGACGGAGGTTTGAAGATGCATTCAAGTAACTGGTGTAGCTCTGGTTTTCAGCCTAGGGTAAGAAAATTAATTATTACGTCCGAAAATATAGTTTCCTTTTTTTTAATGAAAAACTCGTTCGTTTCCAATATTAGAAGAACAGCAGCGAAGTACGGACGGCAATTCACACCAACACGTTGAACATGATTGAGACAGCAGATTCACTCTACTTACATGCACGTTTACCGAAAAAAAAAACACCCCCAATCATTTCCGTGACCCAGACCCCCAGCTAACAACGCAGTAATACACAAAGCTCTTAACAAGAGTTACAATACAACAATTTGAAGAATATCATTACTATTATGAATTTATTTACAGCTCACTAGCCACACCAAAGGCGATCTCAAGAGAGCGAAAAGAAGAGACCATTTAGTATGGACTTAAGAAAACGTGGAATCTAGGCACTGGTGTGTTCCCATACACGATTCCCTGTGCATAGCAACAAGTTGAGAAAGAAGAAGAGAAGATAAAAAATAGTCAGCGAAGAAGGCATGAAAAAGGAAAGAAGCAAAGTGGGCACGAAGATTGAAGTCCCGAAGGCCTAACTATAGCCGAGGAACAGTGCTCCCCTGGAGTAGAAAGTATTGATCAGTTAGAGGCCCTAAAAGATCTGATTTGACGATGAAATACTCTGTGTTGAAATCAACCCATATACGAGACCAGTGTACAGGGAAAACTGCCATTTCGGGATGCATCAGTTGGGATGAACCATTCGTCACCTTTGATGCCGAACGTCGGACCCTGGGAGGGCTGCCTAACGCAGGCGAACACGTTCTTGTTGCAGTGGGCGCCCAGAGCCTGCGTCAGGCCGATGGTGGTTGTGCTCTTACCCTCCCCGAGCGGGGTCGGTGTGATGCTGTCACACACGAGTTAGTGTCACGGTGCAGGAAATTTACATTACCACACAGTGAAGGTCTCTTAAAATGAATTTAACTTCTATCAGGATAGATCAACTTTTTCCACATGGTACAATAAATTTAAACCAAAACCAAATTACTTTCTGTCAGGATACAAACTGTTGTCAGGGGACAATGGCTTTTTATCAAGATGTAATGGATTCTCATCAGGTTATATTCGATATTCATTACGGTACGCTAAATTTCTCTCACGATATTCTAAAACTCGTACAAAAAGTAAATATGAATGGCGAATTGGTAAATTCAGAAAACAATGAAAACCAAGCAGTAGCTAAATTACTATACACTTTCATTATGTTTTGACGGTGAAGTTGATTTTCTAGCCATCCGTTGAGATAAACTTTAGCCACGTACTCGCAGTGGTGACGATGTTCTCGTCAACGCTATGAGTGACGCAACGGCAGATCAAAAGGTCACACTTAATAGCTATGATGAATGTGAAAACAATAATCACGATCCACACATCTTCGATTCAAAATCTCCAACTTCCGGTGAATCAATTAGCAGCTATCAAGACAGTTTATCTATCCCCCTGCAAAGTCAAAGTTAGAGTTACCCAGCAACGACGATGTATTTGCCGTGCTTGGCGGCGCTGAGGCGCTCGAGCACCGAGAGTTCCACTTTGGCTTTCTTGTTGCCGAAGAGACTGACTTCACTGGGCAGGAGGCCGATCTCTGAGGCCAGCTCCGCGATGTCTTTGGGGGTCTGCGACTGCGCTATCTCGATGTCACTGCAGTAAAAAGCAAGGGTGTTAGTGCAGCAGTTGAGATATTGCAGGATGTATAGTGAACAGTAGAATCTGCTGTAAATAATATTGAGTACTTATATGCTAGAGGTCACAGACATAACAAAGACCTGACCTGCGACCATACACACTAGACAAGGAACACAAGACACAGGTGTGGCAGAAGCTGACCTGGGTGTGTGGGGCTGGGGTTGGATGGGGAGGTAGCGCATGTTCCATTGCGACACCCGAAGGGTCTGCGCTGCTCTCTCCCCTGCCAGCACAGTGTTCTGCATCAGCATGGCCACCGTCATGGGGCCCACGCCTCCTGGTACTGGCGTGATGGTTGATGCCACCTGCGGTTGTTCAGTCGGGTTCACATTAACCATCGTGTGAGGCTGGCGAACTTACAAAGAAAGGTGTTCTGTTGGGTGAACATTTACTATCGTGTGAGGCTGGAGAACTGACAAGAGAAGTTGTCCAATTGGCTTAACATTTACGAGCGTGTGCAACTGGCGAACGTACAAGGGAAGTTAAAGTTACAGTTGGTTTGTTACCGTCGTATGAGACAGCGAGATTTACGAAAGAAAGAGTGGCACATTATAAAAAGATTGATATACAGTTTGATGAAAGTTGTGCCTAGAATACTTTGACCAAGAGAAACTAAAGAAAATGCGACTGCATATTTTTTGCTTTGCTCGAACGAAACATTAGATTCCTCAAGAGAAAAGAGGCTCAGACCATCCCCTAAAAGAGACTACTACTTGTCGCCTTCTGCGAGTTGAACTTTGTGTTGAAGCACTGACCTTTGAAGAAATATCTTAGTGTATTAATTAGGCGTTAGTGCTTAGCGTGTTCTGTTTTCTCAGAATTATGGCGCTAGCTACTGGTGAATAACCTTTGTTCATTTGTTCTTGCAAACTGAGTAGAAGTTTGCATTTGTGGCATATCTACTATTATAAGATTTCAAATTATCATTCCTATTCTTGTCTTAATTAATTTCTGAAAACGCATTTCCGGGTGAGGGAAGGAGTTTAATCTGCTGCACCGTGAGAACCTGCAACACTCGAGTATTGAGGCTCAGGTTACGCACTGCAAGAGATTAGTATGAAATGATGAAAGGAATCCAGGAATATTTTATTTAAATATTGCCCCTTACAGTATAGAAATAGCACGCAGGCCTCATATTAAATGCTATGTTATCGACAAAATAAGTAATGTTAATTCAGAGTAACTACATGTAACTATTTCACATATGAACTACTGATGTGAAAGTTATGTCAATTTTTAAGTGAAATAGAAGAGCCTTCAAGTCTGACCTCAGACACTTCCTTGAAGTCCACATCGCCCACAAGTCGCTGGCCAGACTTCTTTGTGGCATCTGTAACAAAAATAGAAATGCTTTCAAGGCTGTCCCTCAATTACTGTTATATCAAGTGCAGCTTATTAACATAGATTCTAATTTAATAAAAGTTTTGTGATTTGCTGCGAGTGATTTCTACCCTGAGGTTCCTTGCACGATTGGTGATGTTCGGAACGTGAGCTGCATCCCGAATATGTGACGAGTTTTGTTCACTATTCATCTCACAGGATCCCGTAACAGGGATGCCTGCCACTACTGTTTGGTCCATTCCCCAGTCCAACTTTTCCACCAGGGCATCTGCAATTTCGGCCGCCCAATCGCAGATATTGCCGCCTATGTTAGGGCCATTTTTGCTGCTTTAACACAGTAATTGCCGTGGGGATAACCTATTCGAACATTTTTATCGTTTCATACCGCCGTCCGAACCAAACATATCTACACAACCAATTCTATGAAATGGCAGATTTTACGGAGGGAGACCACGGCGTCAATTGATTATTTTAACGTATGCATAATGTGCCGAATAAGTATAAATCTGCTATGAAATATTTCAAATACAAATTTCACAATGTGTACGCCCATCACTCATTACGGATTTAGTCGAAAAGCGTCGACCAATCATTAAAACAGAAAATTTCTTCAAGTCCAAAATTTTGTGACAGACATAATAAGAGTGGAAGGTATTAGTTCTCTTGGTTCAGCAGTTGAAAAGTTAAGAATTGTATAATTATGAAACAGAATATTAGACCTGATTTAGGAAAGAAGTCAGGGACACTCTTTCCTGAGTTTTGTACCCTCAAAGCACATGATATTCTAGATCGTACTATAGATATTTCCATATAAGAATACCTAGTATCATCTCACGAGAAAGTTTCCCTACTATGTTGTGAATGTTTAACATCTGTTCTTGCAAAACAATCTTAAAATTGTCAAATGCCACACATTCACTTACTTCTTTGAGTGTTGAATTTGAATTAATTAAAGAGAGAGATGAATGTATGAGAGTAAGCAGACTTCCAATAACATTACTGTGTGAGATCTGGATAATCGCACAATACTGCCAAAATGCCACTTCGGTTATACTAGTGAAATACGTAACTTTACGATGGAGACCACTCACGATAGGTCAAACCCAAGTTGTGGTGCAGAGATTGTGCAGGGTGTATGCTGGCAGACGCACCACCTCAAAATGAAGATGAAAACTCCTCACAACAGATCAAACGATAGATAAGGCATAGCGGTAGTGTACCAGTTGCACTTTGCCAGGTCTAGGCAGAGGCACCCGATCACGATGGAGATCACTCACTGGAGATAAAACCAAAGTAACAGTACAGAGGTGTTTCAAGGGCGGCACACTGCCAGGCCTAGATAGAAGCACCGCCTCACCTGGTATGGGGCTGAGGCCTAGATAGAAGCACCGCTTCACCTGGTATGGGGCTGAGGCCTAGATAGAAGCACCGCCTCACCTGGTATGGGGTTGATGCCGCAATCTATGACTGTAGCACCAGGTTTCACCCACGACGCCTTCACCAGCTCTGGCTTGCCGATGCCCACCACCAGAATGTCAGCAGTGCGGGTCTGTAGAGCAGTCATTCAGGTACATGAATGCGAAGGTATCGTCAAAGTGCTACCTATTCGTTCAACAGGGTAAAGCTGTTGTGAAATAACGGACTATAAGCTGTTTTCATCATGGAAAAATTAGAAATGCAGAGCAGCCGCCATTTTAATCCCTACATTATGAACTTTTAACCATCTTGTTATATGTTTACGATGCACTGTATTGCTTTTGTTTTCGTATAGATTCGAAAAGAGTTGCGCTGCGAAGAGAAACTAAAGCACGATTAATAGCCCAACAAAGCCGCATCACCTGACCTGTCACGAACACACCACACAGCTACCTGCTCTCAGTTCGATATAACTGACAATAGACACACAGCACCGAAGCCAAGACAAACGCCCAGACAGATGTAGCAGAGCTCACCACATCAGAGAGGTTGGCAGTTCTAGAGTGGCAGGTGGTGACGGTGGCGTTGTGCCACTTGAGCAGCTCGGCCATGGGAGTGCCCACAATCTTGCTGCGGCCCAGCACCACAGCGGTCGCCCCCTCAATCTTGGCGCCGCTGCGGCGGATGAGCTCCATGCAGCCATTGGGGGTGCACGGCAGGAACCCCGCCTGCAGCAGCCCGTGCGACAGGATGCCTGCACTCGCTGTCGTCAGCCTGCAACCAACGGGCCATACGAGAAATTAATTGAAACATTTTGAATTTTAAACTTGCCGCACTACTATTAGGCAGATCAAGTGGTCAGTTAGGCTTTGATTTGAAACGGAAGCGGCTGTTGTTTGCTGTCATATTCTGTTGCATCTAAGCAGAAAAATAATATACTGTTAAAATGCTTCCAGAGTTTTTACCAACAGCATCAATAATTATCCTAAATTGTTACTTATATTAATATTATTCTGTTATTACCACATTCGACTTTACAGGCCATATCTAAAACCTATGACGATATAACAGCGGTCATACTCATTAGAATTTATTTCTTTTCTGATACCGGACATATTGTCCGGCCTTTTGAAGCGTATGGACGATATTTATGACACAGCCCCCATCCTGCAACGCGATAAGCGCCGAGAGCCGTAATCTCTAAAAAGAGCGGCGATTAAAAGCAAAAATAATTAATAATAAATAAAATAATAATTAAAAGTTGAAACTTTCTAATCCTACGGCCTAGATAATTGCTGCAAGTGAGCGACGGCACGTCAGCTTCTGGAGACTGAGGCTCATGTCCCCCAGGCTCGAGCGCCGGCACAGCCTGTCTGACGGTTTCACTCCTGACTAACATTACTGGTCAAGGCAAGGATCACTTACGAGGGGAGGAGCGGAGTGCAACGTGACGGCTGTGTCGTAAAATCATATTTACGCCTCATAAGGCGAGGAAAGATGTCCATTTCATGACATGCGTCATTTTAGTACCTAAGTCTCGAATAGTTACGCGAGGAGTAAGTAGGCCACGCACGCTGTGAACTACGGGGCATGAGTCCACCAGTTCTGGTATAGAGCCCTGAACCCAAGACCAAGTAAAACACTGGCACAACAGGTCGAATACTAGGACTGAATACACAATATACAGTAATACTTGGATATGAAAACACAGTATATTCAGTACACGTGGGTAACACTGAGGCCGGCATCTCCACGGGTGAGCAGGGCAGGGTCAGCCATCCAGAAACTGACATGGCTTTGCACACTTAGGACTTTCCCTAGGCTTTAGGGTTGAAAAATATTTGAATATATAACTATTTTTTCTTTTATTCACTGTGATTTTCGAAGAGCAAGAGCACTCTGCACCTATCGCAATACAGCGTGACGGCTGCGTGTCATACAAAGTATATAAGATCATTTAGTTACTTTACAGCTCCCTAGCAACATGGAATGCGATCTCGAGAGAGCAAAAAGGAAGAACCATCCAGATTGGACTTCAGAAAACGTGAAACCTATGCACAGCTACATGCCATACAGGACTTTCTGCTCAAAAAACAGTATGTTTAGAAAAATGAAGAAGAAAAGATATAGAATAATCAGGGATGAAGGCATAAAAGTGGAAAGTACTGAAGCAGACACAAAACATGGAAGTCCCGAAAACCTGGCTAGAGCGAAGGTAACCTCTGGGGAACCAATCTCCTTAACATATGATATATAAACCTAGCCAACCTAACCCAATTGCCCATGGCCTATCCCATGCCCTCTGCAGGAGTTTTGACTGATCTACCCAAATACTATTTTCCATTTGTAATTGTGTGAATGAACGAAACAAACTGCAGGTATATTTGAATACTACTAATAGCCTCGCTGTCTGGCAGTTGGAGCTAATTTTGAGAGTTTAATTTATTATCCCCAACTTACAACACTTCATCATTCAGAAAAACTTGTTCTAAGAATGGCCATAGAGCGACTATAACACCAAATTTCAGGTCTTGCCCCCATTACAGCACAATGAAGTATTCATCTCGGAATTTCTAATAAGAATTTCCTGTCTAGGCGTTACTCATTATCACAAATGCTAACCCTATCAGTAGGTTCACGAACATCAATTACAAGCTGCTGAAGAACATCATGGTACTTTCTCACCCACACAGCAGGTTCACAAATAGCACCTGCAAACTTTCAAAGAAGCCTGTTCTATTGCACTCACGCACACAGCAGATTCTCAAACGGCTTCTACAAACCCTGCTTTGTGACGTATTTTACGACGATGAAAACATGTGAAAATGGGAGTACAAGATTTATACTTAGTAATTCGAGTGCACTCACATATATAGAAAGTTCACGCTCAGCACTTACGAGGTGCTAATGAACCATTGTACTCACCCGTCTACGTCTTTGCTGGGGGCGATGGTATCCAGCACAAGGTCAGAGTCGATCTTGTTGACAGAGTCCAGCGGCACCTGGACGATCATGCCGTGGATGCTGGGATCTGCATTGAGTTTCTTCACTTCCTCCACTAACTGTAAAATTTAATCACAGAAAAATTGTACAGTGAATTACTGATTATTAAAAATTCACCCTAAACTCGCAGTTCAGTTTATCAATAGAAAGTACAACAAATTTCCTTCAGGTCAACATCAACAAACATAATTTTCAGGTTGAATGTCGACAATTTCCAGTAAAAGATAAGGATTGAGAGCATAAACTTGACATATAGACACACGAACACTGATAAAGAAACGGGAATACAAGCAAGATTATTATTAGTTAATTAGGTTTAGGCTCCCAAGCCACATCGAAAGTGATCCCAATTGAGCAAAGAAGGGACCATTTACTATGGACTGGAGGGAATGTAGAATCTATGCACAGGTGTGCTCCCCTGCACATTATAAATCATTAGTTAATAAGTTTAATGCTCCCAAGCCACATCAAATGTGATCTCAAGAAAGTAAGTAAGGGACCATTCAGCATAAACTATAAAAAATGAGGAATTCATGCACTGGTGTCCTACACAGAATTCCCTGTGCATAGAAACAGCAAGTTACAAAGGAAGAGGCAGAAAAAGCAAAGAAGGCATGAAATGGAAAAAAGTAAAGAGGCACAAAAGAGGTGCCAAAGACCTATCAATAGCTGAGATAACCTAACTGTGTCCTCCTGGGGTCGTCAGTCTCAGTACCATACGATAGAGCACCTAACTTACCTAACTCTATTGCCTATCCTACGGTTAATACAAGCAACATGGAAGTAAATACAAGTAAAGCTCCTCCAACCCTTCAATCAAACTTGATGCTTGTCATCAGTACAAGCATTGCAAAATTACCTGCAGTAACTTAGGGGCTTGTAAATACATTCTAGTAATTAAACTATGTAAGGGCTGATGGCTGATGAAAACTAAAACCAAACCAGCAAGTTATTGTCCTTTATTCAGGCTGCCGAGTTCCATGAAGTTGGAAATAATTCTGCCCACCTGAGACTGCGTGATAGTGTTAGGGAAGCACACATGTCGAGCCTTGATTCCAATCTCTTCTGCTGCCTTGATCTTCATTCTAATGTAAACATTGCTGTCTTCCCGGGCTCCGACCTGTAGAAAATTAGTTGATCTTTAGTAAATAAGCACAATGAGTTCATCAAACTGAAGAAAATTTGTACCAGAATTTAGTGGTTGTTGATGCTGAAGATGAGTCCTTGATTTGAGTCTTAACTCAGCGCAAGTCTTGCACAGTTGTACCATAGAAAGCATCCAATGCTGAAAATGATAAAAACAGAAGAACTACAAGATGCCATCCCTACATTACAGAGAGTGAAAAAATTCTCCTTTTCTAAATAAGTATCATACGCTTTTTCAATAAAACTTGAAAGCCATTCTACACCTTTTTACTTTCAAATTAAAATAAGTGAAG
>VOMN01122757.1:0-10761 GCA_014899125.1 Orchestia grillus
GCAATTAAGCTTGAGGGCATAGCTAAGATCAGCAAACTCTCACATGGAAATTGTCACATAATCAGTTCTATCGCAGACCCACAGCAAGAACACGGGGTACAATTCTATCGTAGACCCACAGCAAGAACACAAGGAACAATGATGGTCTCGTGATATGATGGTCACGATAACTTTGTTTAGCATTAGTTTTGACATCGGATCAGAACTCGACACAGGTACCACAATCAGTACTTCAATACTAACTATTCTACGTTTATAGACTTATGTTTCGAAAGCTCCCTAGTATTTAGTCACTACATTGGATCGGAATATATTCAACCAAGAGAAAAATTAGAGCGTTTACATTAACATTCTCAGTGTACTCAACTTTTTGCCATCAATTTCCTCCTAGTCGTTCGTACTTGCGGCGGCTTTCCCGCACTACGAATCCTCAAACAGGGACGAAAACGCGGCTGTACCACACGTCGGGCAAAAACAGAGAACATCTCACAACATGGGGTTCACTCAGACGCTGATGAAGTCATTCAGCTCATACATAGACCCCACTACTAACTGGTAACTTAATGCAATTTCCCTCGTGTAGAAGGCAGTTGACTTCGGACAAACATTGCAACATCGCCCAAATAACAGCTGACCTGAAGATTTCTAGGAAGCCCTGGAAGTCCCGAAACTTATTCGAACCGACAAGTGACCAAGATTAATAATTTGGAATGTCAATTGTGAAAGTCTTAGGAAATCTGTAAAAGCAATTTTGATTGAAGAACGCTTGCGGTAATAAATTGTTTAAAACATTTCATCTTCTAAGAGCCTGAGTTTGACATGGCTAAGGTAGTTTCCAACCCGCTCAGTGGAGGGCTTGGCAACGATACGATTCACTAAATGCGGCATGTAGGAAATAAAAAGAAAGTTTTCAGTAACGTGTACTGCAGTGTCAAGAGTCGGTGTGAACTTTTTCATTTTGGACAGCGATCTTTTTAGAGGGGCTCATCCTCGTGGCTTTTCTTTTAGCTGTACTTTGGGCAGGCGCTTCCTCCTTTTCAGCGAAGTGAATGATGACATTGCACTTATTGGCTCCAGCGCGTCGCTGGAGGGCGCAATGCACGACATCGTGGCACAGAGCAGACACAGCGCTGTGGGCAGCCCCGAGACTCAGCCCAAAAAATCTCGCCATGGCGATGACGTCGGTGGGTGATCTAATGGGGTCTGGGGACGCCGCCCCACTGGTGACAAACACGTTGTGGCTGTTGATGTGGTCGGAGAGCATGTGGCTCAGGCGCACTGTGTCCTGCCAAGCCGCGACATTCTCTGCCCCAACACACGGCGCGTATTTCAACTGGAGGTGTATAAACGTACATGGGTTAGGACAAACAAATTCGCATTAATAGGAGAAAAATGTAACACAAGTTCTAAATAACCAACTATTCTCAAACTCAGGTCAGACTGTAGATCAAGACACACATGATGATGTCTTTATACTAGTTAATGCAGTCGTCAAACAAAAGCACTGTAAAATGAAAACATCAATGCAAAAGAAAAACTGACGTGTTGCTATCTTAAATAGCAAATTGAAGCAACTGACAGCCCTTCGCAACCAAATTATTAAGGCGCGATAAGGCTGCATTCAGCTTTGTCCAAAAAAACTAGCCGCAGCCCCACGGATACGGGTAATAAGACTCCATTCAGCTATTACGAAAAACTAGTGATCATCATGAAATTGAACCATACCGTAACCATATGATCCTTTTGGACTAAATAGGGTTAACCCATATTGACGACAACACTAGTTGATCACAAAAATTTATTTACCACAAATTTATCGCATGTGTGCGATATATACTAGCGAAAATAGTGGCATTCGTATAGTGTACATACATCCATATAATCTACCTGTACTATAACACGAGCCGAGTTTGTTTGTCCGTCTGTCATGCTCATCTGTATTATTACGAAGGAAAAATTTGAATATCCGAAGAACGTAGGAGAAAATTCAGTTTAGATTCAACCAATTACGATCTATTCCACTTACCAGAAATTTCTTCAATAAATCATAAAAAACATTGAAAGATAACTTCTTTTCGTGTCTGTTATAACCTTACATTATTGTTCTACCGAGCAATCAAGAACATAATATTTATAAACATCAAGTGCTTGGAAACTTTACTTTCATATCTATAGTACTATCCACGACATATATACTCTTCTTGTGCAAGTTATTTACGATCATTAGTTGATCCCTTTTTGAGTAGAAACTTTGCTCAAGAGAGAAGCTGCTAGAATTCATCAACAAGAACGACACAAAAGAGAGTACTGAGCATCGAGAACCTGCTAAACAACTAAATGCTGCTTGACGACGAGATGCCGGGTAAATTTGAAATTTCACAATAAAATTAACTGGAGTCGACCTCGGGCAAACAGCTTTGATTATGATTTGACACGTTACCAAGACGCCAGTTTCCAACAGGCTAGCAATGTCCATGAACAAAAGCCAGAGGAAGAGCGTGTCTAGTTGGGGCGTTGCAAGACCAACTGTTGGATCAACAACTGGCTTTTATTAGTTTATTGCGTAAGCTTTCGGACATTAAGTGGAACGCGTTTTTTAAACTACAAACAACGAAAATTTGCAGAGGAGATAATGAAGGATACCTGCTTGACATACCTGTTACACCATTGCATTATTGTTCCAACTGAATATTGAGAAATAAAAATTTATGTATCATAATTGATTCAAATCATAGATTTATAAAAAATGTATATTGGAGGCTATTATACCGTCCCATAATGATCGGAGGAATTGCATTTAGTTCTTGATACAGGGACCATTTTACTATACAGTTTGCTGGTTGGTCTCTCAAGTCCCTTTCATCAATATTTCGTTGGGGAACATGAATGTAAGCCGAGCAGCGCAGGGTCGCCGCTAGAATGCATTGTACCGTGAATGACTGTAATCTGAAGGATATTAAATACTTTATTTGATAAAGTAGGATGGGACGATATTTCGGTAAATAGAGTTTGATAATGACTAGCTGATTTCAAAGGAAACGATGAGGAGCATTTGTGACCCACAATATGCTTCACTGGGAAAACACCATAACTTTAAGAATAAACTGTGGTTAGTCTCGTTACTGTCAGAGGAAAAATGTCGTGTGTGCTGGCATACCGTTATTTTCAGAAAGATATTCAAAGCGTGGGAATATTTCTAAATAAAAAAATTGTTTTAGAACTTCAGCTTATTCGGCATGGTGCACTTTTTTGTGGAAATATTGTAGCAAACAAAGCATACGGTAATTAATATTTGTCGCTTCAACTATGATGATGATCGAGTCCGAAATGATAGGACTGTACACGTTAGTCGCGTTGTGCGCCATATGTGTACTCGTTTCTTGCATTAGGGTGTTGCAAAGTTTGGTTTGAATTCAGAGACACTTTCCCCCTCGAGTTTTGAAGTCAGACATGCTTCCATCACGTTTGCTCTCTCTTTACTAGGATTAATGGCTTTTGTTATTTAACATTCAAATATGAGGGGTCATGTTTGTTCCCTCTTTACTAAAATTAATGGCTTTTGTTGTTTGAATATTCAAATATGAGAGGTTTGAGGCGTAAATTCAAGTAATATACGAGTGTCGACAGACCGGCAAACAATTACGTAACAGAGGAATGAAATCTTCCATAGATGTACCTGTGGTCCAAATTGCAGGGAATGTGTCAATGAGAGTCCCAAGCACATCATGCACTGGTCAAGGCAAAGGATAATTTTTTTTTTTAATTTCAACTGCAGGTTGTGACGTTCATTTATCTTGTAGCTCCAATGAAAGAGTGCAAATTCCACAGCAGTCGCTGATAAAAAGTTCATTTCAGACGGAGCCGATCACAGGACTCCAAAACTCACACACTAGCATGGCCGCTATTTACAGCCAAAAATAACCCTGGAACTATCAATCGAATTTCCCCTCGCGGAACTGAAGTCTTTACGAATGAAATCCCATTGTAACCCTTCATACCAAGGATGACATATATGTCCTCTCCAAATATGTAAATCATGGGATAAATTGAGAATGCTTTTGAAACACGCATGTCCTTTTTAAAAGGATTAATTATAATTAAAATAATACTAGGTAAATCTTTTCTACATAGCAGGTTCACTAGGAATGAGATAGCAAAGAAAAACCGTAGAAATATTCAGTTTGAACGTTTCGAGCATGTGCTCATTTTCAAAATAATTTAAAAAAAACTTCTGAGACAAACTTGTGAGGCAAATTTTCTTTTACATGTAAATTAATTCAGACAATAAAGAGTTGAAACCAAAGCACCATAATCTCGCGCTCCTGATGGCTGAGGCCAGCAGTCAAAGTTGTCAAGTTACCTACTTTCCCTCATTAGTCGTCAGAGAGCAAAAGTTTTAGATTCTTATTAAATAATATGTCATCAAAAACAGAGTGACTGCTCTAGCATGGTACAGTTTCCAGAACAAAGGACACTTACTGGCCACAAGGCTTGGAACTGCAAACGTGGTACGTTGAAAAAAAAAAGTTTCAACAATCTTTAAATCTAACCTTACATAATCTAGTTTGAGTACAACACCATGGAAGTCCTATAATTACCGTCATCAATGCTGTGGAAGTCTTGGCTGTGCAAGAAAAAGCATTTTGCACAGCACAATTAGTGGAGAGCTAACAAATAATGAGGCTATCATCACAGGAAGCACATCTCACCTCAAAGTACAGATCTCGTTCTACTGCAAGTCTACAAATTTTCCGTGGAAGTCTCATGCTGCACACTTCGCTGTCGGGCTCAAGGCTGACGATGTCAACGTACATGAGGGTCTGGCAGACCTGCACAATGAAGGACATGTTTTCAAACGAGGACGTGTCTACGATTTGTGATAAAATAGAAATCTGCCAAATTTAAACTGTTCATTATTTTCTTATTAATGAAAACAAGTCAATTGAAGTATAAAGATGAACCTGAAAATTATTGCAACCTATTTTCAATTTAACTGAATATAATACATAAATAACAATATTCACTTTACAGTGACCAATAAAATACAGTAACAGCTAGGAACTAAAACATCTGAATGGCTCTTCCAAATAGAAATTTAAATTCAATAGCAATTTGCACAAAAAAAAGATGCATCTCACAAACATACAATTCTAATCCTTCACATTGTTATAATACAGTCATATATAAACATATAGTAATAACCTAAAATCATTCCTCTTCTGAACACAGATTTGATAGCTGTAATCTCCCTAGTCAGGACAACATGATACCATCCACATAACAAAGTAATTTACACATGTCAACACAAAAATAAGTTCTCAACAAAATCATTCACCTGTTTAAATGCCTCCTCAGTGAGTGGTGTGAAAGCAATAATGTCATATTTCTCAATGGCAGCCTTGGCTTTGTGGAGGAAGGGGCGAGCAGTGTCGCCGTATCGGACGGTAAGCCTCGACAGCAGCACCGGCTTCCTTGTGATGCCGTGCTGCCTCAGCTCATCAGCTGACAGTGACAAGCGGGTAGGTGTGGGTATGATGCACTGATCTCCTTCACTGTTCCCAGATGCTGCAAGAAATTAAAATAGTGAGCCAAATGCATTCAATGAAAAGGATTATAAAAGCACCTTATGAAAAAATAATTTTCTTATTAGATGATATTAATAGTATAACAAAGTCTTTACTTTCAAAATTTAATTAGAAATGTAATTTATGACTCAACTTCTCCAATAAGAATTACATTACAACTTCTCCAACTTCTCAAGTTGGACCAATAACTTGACTTGTTTTATTTAGAAGGATTATCAAAAGTTTGTTTGTGCCACTGTGTCCTAGCTATGAAGACTTTGTGAACACTCTGTACATTGCATATAATACAAAATTACACACATCCTGCTTAAGTCAACACTAATTCAAACTTGTGTTCAATGAAATAGGTCTACCAGTATCTCTTCACTCATTTTATTAGTGTGGGTCATTTTGAGAAACAACACAAAATCAGGCTATGGCAGCAGCAAGCACACAATGGGTGTGAGATCAACTGACATCGACATGAGATCAACTGACATGGGCATGAGATCAACTGACATGNAGATCAACTGACATGGGTATGAGATCAACTGACATGGGTATGAGATCAACTGACAAGGGCATGAGATCAACTGACATAGGCAAGAGATCAACTGACATGTGATATTCCCCAACTTGGAGCAACCAAACTGACAAGGGCATGAGATCAACTGACATGGGGATGAGATCATCTGACATGGGGATGAGATCAACTTACATGGGGATGAGATCAACTGACATGGGGATGAGATCAACTGACATGTGATATTCCATAACCCTTGGGCAACCAAACTAACATGACTGTCCCATTGTGGGAAAATATTGCTGGTTTTTCAAAAATCTAGATGTAGTCTTATTGTAGGTATACAAAAAACTTGAAAGTCTTCAGTACAAAGCTAAATGCAGCCTTACTACAAAAATAATTTGATTGCTAAAGGTTGAAGAAGTATTATTCTTCCTAGTATACAAAAAGATGAATGGCTACATTATAATACAGAAACCATTGAACCAGGGGATAAAAAAAATCTATGATTATAAAGACATTATACAGTGTTTTGTAGTAGACTAGATCCAACCTCCAATATCACAGGATGTTTTATACAAAAATATTGTAGGTACTTGTATAGTGAAAAGCAAAAATAACCTTTGAGCATACTAACCCATGAAAAACACAAAATTAGGTAAAAACAGTAGTGGAACTACTCAAATACTCGTGTCTTATATGACAAAAAATACTTAAAATAATTTATGGCTTAGCAAATTTAATTTTTGCCTTCACTATATAAGAAAAATGTTAATAAGCTAAGAGCAAGGCTTGTAACAAGCTGTTTACTGGATACTATCAAACTCAATTCTTATTATATGTTTACCCTATCTATAAGAGTCATTATAGGAACACAAGAAGAAATTTCACAACTATTTTCAATTGTCTCCGGAAACTCATGAATTCTTACTTGCTCAACAATCTAACAAATAAAATTGGAAATCTAAACACTTCATTACCTTGCAGCACATTTGCCCCAATGAATCCAAATATGTAACAGCAACTAGACCATACTTCCATGAGTACAACTATAAGCTTTTTTTTTAGAGAAGTTATGGCTGACCAAATTAACATCACAAAATTATTACAGCTCATTTTTACTTCAATACATGGTATTTATGGTCTGTATGACACCACAGCCTAGACGCATGTCAATAGCAGACTAAAGAAGAAAATTGCACACCAAATTAAACCTAATACTTGACTGCTTTCAAAAACATCACACCATGTGAGAAACAGGCCTCGTCATACTGATAACCAACAAAAGTTTATATCTTTTATTTTCCTGCGCACAATTTTTTCCTTGTTTACTTTAGGCATAGCTAAGCACTGGGACTGGGGTGCATTTTCTCGAATACACTCTTTAAATCTATTTTAATTATCTAGTATCTATTGTATTTTGAAGTGATCAAGATGCTTTAAAAATTGCATCATTCACTAATAAAATATTCTAAATGAGCCATGACAAAAAAAGATTTAACTCAACTTCTTATAATCACCTCAAAATGAAATAAATTTACTGGTGAATGTTTTAAATCAATTAGCTAATTGTCATATGACTAGCAATAATTATCAGACAATTATGATATGGAAACAATGGAAATAATTATTTACTGGGATGAGAAGTTTTGAGTTAATTCTTACCTTTTTTGTTAGACTTCGATTCCTCATAGCTAGGTTGGTCATCTACAATTGTGTTGATTGCTATAGTTTGGTAGCCCAATCTCAGGGCCTCTAGAACTGTTGCCTTGAGATCCTTCGAATTAGATAAAATGTTTAAATCACAGAAACCATCTGCTTTGAAAGCCATTTGTAAATATGCAAATTTGACACTGGATTACTTAAGAATAAAACATCTGAAATAGATTCAATCTATTAGGAATATAATTACATGCACATCTATAATACATATGAAAGTTTAATTTGAACAAATTTATTATTTTGGAAGCAAGATGCTGTCTATTATTATAGAGATTTGACCTCTAAAACCTAATCTAGTCAACATCATTTACTAATAAATAGGATGAAATCCAAAACATCTCCACTAATATTCTACTGCTTATACTACCGAAACTCGATTTTGCTTCAAACATTCGCATTTATTAGTTACAAAAAAAACATTGCATCTACGCTGTTTTTAAAATACACTCGTACGACACAATTTGTTGCAATACAAAAAGTGCATTCCAACTTTTGGCTTTGGAGAAGATTTGGATCTTCCGCGGCTCTGCAAAGACAATTTTATTTTTCATGAACATTGGAATAAAGAAAACGTTTGATCAAATTTACGGAGCGAAAACATAACAAAAGATTAGGGGAATTAGAAGTGAAGAAATGTTTCAAAATAAACATTTCCCAATAAAATAACTCCGTATCTTAAAAAAGTTTCTTCAAGAACCATGTGTTTATAAAAATGATATCAATTGCTTTGAAATTACAGAATTAATGACACGAGTGCTGTTTCGCGACACCGATTTCGACAACGATGTTCGACGCAAGAATTAAAATGCCATGAAAAATCTAAATCAGAGAAAAAATTCATTTACCTCTCATATCTCACTTATTTTGCATAGGAACCTCAAATTAATTTAAATGAAAGTTCATAACTTTTTAAATACGCACACACATAAATGTGATGAAATTAGAAATATAAACTTTTTTTGGGGGGGGGAGGAATAAAGCCAGAAAATAGGAAGCGCGTATAACAAGTTAAATATTTGAGGAACAAACTTCAGAAACAACGTAAAGACTTTGCTGGTGATGTTAACCATTCTCCCACGGGTAGAAAAGAGTTGTGGTTCTCAAACGAAATTACTTAGAGGAAGGTCCTCGACACTGGTCAAACGGGTCAATCACAAAAATTCCAGCAAGTGCACAGGAAACATACATCTGACAGAGAGCTGTAGGCGAGACTTTGGACACTTGAGCGTAACACAAGGGAATTACAATTGGTTAAACTGGGTAAAACTGGGCGTGACTCAGAAGTAAGTTTGAGACAAGTAGGCTGAAATTCGCCAATCAAGAAAGAGGGTAGAAAAAGATGGCGTGGCAGTTAGAAAGTTGGCGATCCTCCAGCGTAGCATCGGGGAGTTGAATTTGGGAGCGTGGAGGAAGAAAGGCCTAGAGGCAGCGCAAGGCGTGCCTTTTGGGTGTAAGGCCCGTACTTTTAAAGGTCTTTTAGAACTTGAAGTCGAAAACAACTTTAATATCTATGGATTCTGTCGTTGTATGCGGCTCAACCCACCAACGCATTACAATAACTTCAATTGCAACAAAGAAACTCTTCAAAAACTCTTCTGAAGAACTTGTAGTCGAAAACAACTGTAATATCTATGAATTCCGTCGTTGTATGCCGCTCAACCCACCAACGCATTACAATAACTTCAATTGTCGCAAAGAAACTCTTTCGAATCATTACAGCAATTCGAGAGGAGCAGTAATCAAAATCCCACAAACTAAATTACTGGAGAAGCATGGAGCATCGTCGAGATCAACGGAAGAACGACTCGGGGAGGCCAAGACAAGTGCATTTCAGTCGTGATAAGAGGATCACAAGAACTCTCTCTTGCGTCGGAACAACACACCAATTTACTGTCAAACTGAAGTTATGCAACAACGCCGCAGCAGCGCTGAAGGGATCATCAGTGTCAGCTCAGAAATAATCCCAGAAATATTGCAAATGCCAGGGCTTAGGTTGGACGATAAAGTTTAAATACATTTACATGGCCTCGGCATCTAAAGCAGAGTGGTGTGATTATCAGTTGAAATTTTATGTGATGTCAAGTGGAAAAGTAGGGGACTTATTAGTCGAAATTGTGTGTCAACGAGGTATGGTGATTGAAATTATCCAACAAGGATGGCTTGTTTGCGTCCAAGCATTTTAATTTACGATTACCGAATGCAAAATTTGATTATTGTAGATTTGTTATGTTCATTGCTATTCCCGGTGAGATTCGTTTATGTTGACCAGCAACGTGATGTTTCCATGTTTGGACGTACCTTGCTGATCAGAACATTTCGTCCTTAACCTGTGTCTGTGCTCTTTGTGTATTTTTGCAAATTTGAATTTCCCATGACATTATTACAATAGCAAATGTGTTAAACTTTATTTGTGCGTGTCTTTTTTTGTCCCCTTCTTCTGTAGGTCAATGGGTGCACTCATGTTTGCATGCGAGAGGTATGAAGCAGCCTCTCAAACTTTGACGATCTGGTTCGTTATTATAGTGTAATTATCATGATTTGTTTGTCAATGCAATTAAGTTTCATCCTTGTTTTTAGGAGTAGAGAGAATGCACATTTCGTCAAATTTTTAGGATTGATTTTTTTTCATTTTTGTACACGAACCAGAAAGATCTCGTCACACCACAAATTAACCCATCACTTGCCCTCCCTAACACGAACGAGGCGCAATCCCCCTGCACATAAAAGACCCCCATTCTTGTCACTTCTCATTTTTTACTTAATGCATCTACACGCTACGAATTGGTCTCAAATGGAGCTTACCAAAATAGCTAGCTCAGACATTCTATGTAATTTTTTTTCCTCTCACCCTTGGTAGGAGGAAACCGACCACCAAATTTTTAATCACTTTTATTTGTCATATATTCCAACTAGAGACCTCAAATTAGTTGCAAATGAAAGCTCATAACTTTT
>VOMN01122765.1:0-28770 GCA_014899125.1 Orchestia grillus
TTACCTGCCTAACAGCTTCAGCCGCTCGTCTAGTCAGGCCAATTACAACCCTTACCTTTGTGTTCTTTTTTCAGTTAAATCATAATAATACTTCACCGAGATGACGTTTTATCTCGGAAAATCACTTTTAATTTTTATTTATGCGGAAGATACAAATCTGGTAGCCACAAAATATTAGGGGTGTCCTGAGACAGCAGTCTTTTCATCTTGAAGAAATGGATTACTGCGAGCCCAGCTTGCATCTTTTGTTGAGTCAAACGCGTATCTCATTCATGAAGGAAGTTGTCATCGCACAGGCTCTTGCTCCAACGGAGTTGGCAAATGGCGCTACTAGTGACACTTGCGTCGGACAATTATTTCCATTGTACCTGTAGTATTCGTGCTCAACACGTACTTTTGCCACTTATGTTCTATAATTCTGTTCATACGTTCATATGTATTCAAACCTTTTGCCGTTTGTGCTGTGTGTGTCTGATCATATGTATAATACCCCGTGTACTCGTATAAGCACTAGTTAGAGTGCATATTGAGCGGTAGATAGAGCGCACATTGAGCGGTAATAGAGCGCACGGTACAGTAGATGAAGTGCATCACAGGTTGGCAGACATGCTGCAGTAGCGCTGCACTTCACCTGCCTCGCTGTATATAAAGCCACGCTATATATAAAGCCACGCTATATATAAAGCCAGGTTATATATAATGCCTCACTATGTATAATGCCGAGCTACTCGACGGCCGTCTACCTTTTACCACCGTTGAAATTCGCACAACTTGTGAGAAGGGACTGAGAGATGGCCCTCATTACTCCCCTGAGCTGCAGAGGCGCCTGACGCCTAATGAGTTCACCTCATTAGCTCGCTAGCACTCAGTTGTAGCCCATTTTTTCAAGTGTGTAGGAAGTTGTTTTGTCTCGTGGTGACAAATTAAACCAAGTTCAAAGTCACGTCTTCCTTGAGTTCATCCGACGGACACGTGAAAGTCTGACGTGACTGCACTGAGGCCCCCCCTCCCCCTCCCCCGAGGGTAATGCATGAATACACTCAACTCTACACAGCCGGTTCAATAAATAACCGATACAGGGTCAAAAGTTCGACCTAAATAACTCAATCTTGGTTTCGGTCAGACCATAGTATAGCGTTCGAAAACTCGCAAGATTCTCTAAATGTACCACGGCAAAATTCAGACGATTTTTGACTTGAATTGGCTTCAACGAAGGTGTTATTTGCGGTGTGCGAGGACGGAACCCCTCGTTCCTAGCAACGGCTCGAATTTTGTCCCAGGCGCATCCGAAGCATTTGAAGTTCAGATCGAGTCACTCGAAGATTCTTCTTTACTTTACAGACTATATGTTTAGCTGCACGGTTTGAAATTTTAGATGGACGCCTTGAACGTGGCAGACTGTAGTGGACTGATGTATGACACGAGCCATTGAATCGTGTCACCATTGCTTGAGATTTATATTTTTAGCATAGATGAATTTTTTCTTTAGTTCAAACCTCTTTAGTGTAACTGAACAATAACTACTCTGGTTTTTTCTTGGAATGTTTTATTCTTCACCGTATTAGAATTGAAGTGTTAAACGATGATCTCCTTCTCATGCGGCTGTTAGACATGGATGAGGTCTGCTGTTATGCGTAGACTAAGTAGATTACTTTTCTAGAAATTTCTGCGACATTCCTGTCACGTGTTTCACTCTGGAATGTGCAAGGACTATATATTAGCATTTTACAATTAATTTTGTGGGTATGTTGAGTACGTTTGAAAAGGGGATAATTATCTAGGACTTTTTTCTGTTATATTTGTGTATTTTTTTACCAATTTAGCATTTAGCGTACAAAAATACATAAAACGACAAATTTTCGATTGCGTTGTCGTTGAGTAACTATCGTAAGTTATTTTTGACCATGTGTCGCAAATTTTTGGCACCCATCGTATATGCATTGTTTGAGAAGAATATTTCCGTGGGAAACCTTGTAGTTCATACTGGGAATTTTTCTTTTAGTGAGGGTGTCGATTTTTTCATACGTTGCCAGAATTTTGGTCTTTCATCATCCAGTGAAGCCGACAAACTTGCACTCTGGAGAGCCATGCTCATGTGGTCTCCGTGCGTACGTCCATTTATGAAATATAAATTATGTTACCGCCTAACATACGTAGACCGCACGCATAGTGCTATTTGTAAGCTCCATGTGTTTTTCTGACAACGTCTGACAGCTCGATGGGAATTCCGTACACACTGTATTTGTAGGTTATTTTATTTCAGGATAAGTTTCGCGTGGGTGTTTCGGATTCCAAGGTTCATTTTGCGATAACATTTAGTCCAGGATAGAGAACAGATTTGTACGTCAGTGACCCTGAGGATAGTAATAGAAAACGGAAATATATTGGCCTAAACAATTGGATATTTATCGGGGAGGCAGGTTTTCGTTACTTAAAAGTGAGATGTAAAATCCGTAGACTTCAGATAAAATTTGGCCCAATGAATATTCTCAAGCGAATGCTGGTGGAAAACGTTCTCCTGTAACATCTATTTCTTTATACATGTAGTAAGATAATTATGACTTGAATCTTTGAGGGTAAAAGTTTTATATTTAACAGGTTTTCTATCAATTTTGACGTCAAACATAGTGACTTGAACACCTATCACGTGCATCACGGGAGAAGTATGTATTTTCGATTCCTAGAGAGAGAAAAGTTCATGTTCTAACATTTTTCTTTGATGTGGAGCAATCTAAAAGAACCCCCCGACTTTGATTTTGTGCAGGAATTGAGTTATTTTTCATATTTGTTCATTTCGTGAGCGGAATGAAAGGATTTCCTAATATTTGCTTGTTTCATCAACAAACGTGCCGCGTTTAGATGTGCTCTATAGGTGTGGACGACGTAAGAAACGTAGGTTTGCCCTACAGCTTCAGCAGTGCAAAATGTGCGCCATTAAAACGGTGGGCAAACACTTTACAACATCTACTGAAACGCCGCCCCGGCCCTTGATATTTCTGACGCGATCGCGTGAGATCGTAAAGTCAAGGCTTACCGGGTTCATAAAAGTGACCGTAATTGCCTGTTGGAATAATCAAATTCATTTTAATAGCGTTAACTCGTACGTTTATGTGACTTAATAAAAGAAAAATGTTTAAATGCGAATATTGTCTCCATAAGTCATCGTTTTTTGCTCTTCCGCAAAGCTCACTTTATTTCTTAAGCGAACACTTTTCGTCCAAATGTGACAGCATCCGAGTGTGACGTGGAATAGGTTTTGGTGGGTACAGCTATGGTAAGCTTCTTTGGTCGCTACTTCGTAATAATTTTATTATTAGTATGCCTAACAAACCCGAATTTATTGCACCGTGAAACGAAAGAAATTTGTATTTTGAAGCGAAGATCTTAATTTTATGAAGGAATCTTTAGTGCATGACACCGGAAAATCATGAGGAAATTTATGTATTTTTACTCCGACAGACGCTAAAAAAACAGCGATCGCTTCTCTCATGAATCGATTCCTACCGTTGGCACATGCCCTCAATGCACAAAATGTGTCTGTGAAGGAAACGTACTCATCAGATGCGACTGCAACTATCACACTAGCTTGAAATTTGTCAATGGAGTTCCAAATGAACTTTGAGATTTATTGCTTAGAATCTTTTAATCTTTGCAATTCTAATATCTTCGCCGACAAGACGAGTCTCGTGTGTGTCTGCACATTGTTGCCGTGTTGTTGTCGCTTCAAACTCTTTATTTTGCTCCATGCTTTTCCAAAACTTGCATATTTTTTGTGTATTCTATCCAATAATTACCTGTATCTTAGATCCTTCTTTATTCTGTGCAAATTATGAAAGTTATTTAATCTAATAAAAACCTGCATCTTTGTCTTCTTTATTCATTATGAATGATGAACATAAAATTCTTATCTGGGACTATGACAGAAGCACATTAAGACATGAGGACGGCACGGCGCGTGACGCACTACCTGCGCGCTGTACTGGCACTTTTGTTCTTATATGTATATATTTCTGTTGAAATTACTCCGTCCGCGAGCTGATTCTAAATAATTTATATATTGTACCCTTTATGGGGCCTTGCTGTGCAGTGAGCAGAGCGCTTGCTTTTTATTGAGAAAGTCCCGGGTTCGATCCCGCTCGTAGGGCTAGGCATATCTTTAGAGGCCTTCCCTTAGCAGAAGTAGTACCTGTAGTGCTATAGGGAGCAGTCCTGCAGTGACTCGGACTGTGTCGCGCCGCATGAGAACGGACAGTTAAGGTAGTATAGACTGTAGAGAACGGGGAATCTATGCGCAAATTGTATTTTGAAACAGGATTCCCTGCATATAGAAAGTAAGCCGAAAAAGAAGAGGAAGATAAAAACGATATGAAATCGAATGAATGGGAGGTGTTCTCTACACAAGAATGGGCTGAGATTTAGCTCAAATCTTGCCAGGATTTAGTAAAAACTTACAGGAACCGCCTCATATGTCATTGAAAATGGAGACTGTGCTACTAAATATGAAATGTATTCGTAGTAATGACAATAATGATGTAATGTCAACTTGATTGGAGTAAAGTTTGTTTCATTTTCGTTTGCTTTGATTCTGCCTGCAGTTGCGAACGTGAAGGTGCGCCGGACGGTGACGCTGCCGGACGGCCAGACGGTGCTGCGAGTGCGGGTGCGCAGGGTGCTCAAGGTGAGGCCTCTTGCGATCACTTCATGGATTCTCACTGCTGGCGAAAATTAATTTCACATGAGTTATATTTCTTCTTTCAAGTTATTCGTCATCGAATTTTCAATGTGAATAAAATCTCGTCAGGGAATTTCAGCCAATTGAGATTATTTGTTTTGAGATTCTAAGGGTAGTAGTGTACGGTGATTCTTACGCATCCTTGCGGCTTGTACTGAAATAGTCATTAATTTACTGGAAAAGGAGCCCCCAGAGTACGCTACATAGACATTTTTTACAGCAGTTTGTACCGAATGTTATCCCAATTCCGTAAGTTGGTCTATATAATTTCCGGAAATGTATGAACATATCATAATTCAATTGTGAAAAATTAGAAACCATGATATTCTCTCATGAATTCGTTTTTCTACTCATATTATAATCCTGATTTAGGTTCAATATTTCCTCAATATAACATTTCTTTAATTCTGGGGACGTATCCTATTTACGGATGCACGTAGAAATAATAGTCCAAAAATTTACGCTGAACGTACCTCGCAACGCCCTCTGCTCAGGCGAGCTAAAGCCTGAGGAATAAGTTTATTCGTCAAGTGACATCACAATCTTACGAGGTTTCTTCAAAAGAAGATGCCTCGGGAAGTCCCAAAGCGCTGGAAACGCGCGGGTTTACCGCTCTTTGAAGAGCACAATGTGGAGCAATAATTTCAGTTGAATAGTCTAATACCAAGAAAACTTGTCGTGTATAAATTGATGTAGTTATTTATTTGTTTCTAGGTTTGGTCTCGCGTTCAGTGCTCGTCAGATTATCGAGGAGGGAGGTCACATCGGTCTCCGCTAGGGAAATATTCAAAAATAAATATACGTAGTAAGTGCCGTCATTTTTGACGGGTCGCGAGACTAGTGAAGTTAGAAAACCTCCGCGTCTCTACTCTACACTCGGCTCTCCATGTAAAGTTTTAGTTACCCTTTTAAATTGAATTAATTTTTGCATCCTGCCTGAAGCCTTCTATCTAAACCGAAGTAATCCTAAAGTATGGATCTAATCTGACCCATGTATGTGTTGGCTGTGTTGCAGGGGTCCCCCAAAGCGGTGCTGGCCCTGAGCGGCGGCCTCATCTACACCGTCCCTGGCACCTGCAGCCTCAACGTCACCCGCCGCGCCATGCACGTGCTCACGGGTGCGTCTTGGGGGCTCCGTATTACCTGTGTTCTTGGACTGGATATTTTATTTGTGTCTCACTGCCCGAGAAATGGAACCAAAACGTATAGAAGGTGACAAACGGCGTAGGTGTGGTGCTGTGCCACAGCTGCAGCAGGAGGTGCTCTTGGTGTGCCACAGCTGCAGCTGGAGGCAGGCTTTCTGACGAGTACCACACCTCATTTCCTGTTCGTGTGCAGGCGAGATTCAGGCGGGCAAGCCGTGGACATCCGCCTGCCACTTCGCGGCGCCGTGGTCATCGCTGGCGCCGAAGATGAAGAAAGGCTTCAGGCTGCTCTACAGGACCGCCTGCGACTGCCCGGTACGGAGGCGCCGTTTCTCACCCTCCCTGATGCCTGCCAGTGTGTTGTCAGTGTGTGCGGTCACTAGATTGAATTCCTGGGCTTCGGCTGATGTCGGGTCACATATCAAGTTCCAGTGCGTCGTGTAACGTGCGCTCAAAATAACTGCACTTCAGATGATTCGAAAGTGTTCTCTCTCGAAATTTGTGTTTGGATCATGTCTCATGTGTGTTATGTTTAATTCTCCGCGTATTGATAATCCGACACTGTGATTCCAATTCAGTGTCGCTGAAGTCTGACGGTGTCCGATGCAATTAGTTCAATAATTAGTTAGTTATTAATTAGTATTAACTAGTTAGCAGTTAGTTCATTCAATCCAAGTTTCTAGGCTGTGGTGTGGTAGCACGGGCTAAGACACAAAGTTGGAGGTTTTGATTGTGTTGTAAACGCATTGGATAGCATCGCTACTGTAGGTTTGGCTCAACCTAAATACAAATACTAAGCTGATTGTGTCCTTGGCAATTAAAAATAATGGTTCGCATTCTTAATTGACTGTGAAGGGGCTATACAGCGTGTCCATTAACAGCAGGTGCCAGGCTTGTATGGTATAATGGATCCAGTTAACAGCAAGTGCCAGGCTTGCATGGTATAATGGATCCAGTTAACAGCAAGTGCCAGGCTTGCATGGTATAATGGATCCAGATAGCAGTTGCTAGACACCCATTATTGAACACCCAAAAATAGGTATTAGACTTCCTCAGTATTATAGATCCAACAACAAGTACGGCACTTCCACGGAGTTACACATGCAACAAGTGGTACTAAACTTCCACAGCATTGTGATCCCAAAACAGAAACTACACTTCCACACCACCACCACACCCAACAGCAGGCACCACACCAGACCCCCGCACTACAGCGGACCCTCCCTCACCTCACGCGGTCTGTGGTGCCCTCAGATCATGTCGTGCCACTGGTGGGAGCGCAGCTGCCCCTCCTCCCCCTTCTTCTGCCCCTGGAAGACCTCCACCCACTCGGAGGACTGCCAAGCGAGGCACTCGGTGAGTGACACGTTCGGCGCACGCGCTGCTGCAGGCAGGGTAGTCGTGGGTGTGGGCACTCTCTCCTGCGCCACCTCTAGCGATAGTTCAGTCATGTTATACAAAATTTGTATACTTTGACTCCGCATTCATCGTGCTAATCCAATTTCGAAAGATGAGTCGGTAAAATAAAGAAAGCATCCCCTGTTTTGGAGAGATTGACAAGCTTCATGCTGAAATCGAGAGTTTTTTGGATTATAAAAATTTCTTGCACTTTCGCTTTATGTATTTTATTCAATCAAACAACATTTCCACGACGTTGCAACACCATACATTAAATGTGCGTCTAATTCTCAGACTCAGCTTGTGTCATTTTTGTGCCAGTACTAGGTATTTAAAGTAAATATTCTCATTACCTATTAGGGCAATCTTTTGCTGTATCTTCTCCCTGAATATTGCGCCCTGAATTTACTATTTATTTTCCTCTCCGTGACGAGCAGCGATGTTTGCACGTTTCCATTCACGAAACAGAATTGGCATCTTCCGATCCCTGAGGTCAGTTTTTCACTGTCATGTAGTAAATGTGGTCACCACATTTTTAAACTCGTATTTATGCAGATTAAAGGTACTCTCAAAAGTTATTTGACCTCCGCCTTCTGAAACCTGATTCAAGGACTATACCGAGGTTAGTTCACTGTGTCCAAGTACTGTATAATGAAATAGTTTTGTTTCACTCCCCCGGTCGAAATTTTGCGATCTGCCCGTGTATTGGCCAAATATTGTGGTACTTCATTTTTGAATCTGATGCACTGAAACATATTTACACATTTCTCTTTGTATTAAGATTAAGGTTACTTCCGATATTTAATTTAGAAATGTTAGAAATGTTGTGAATACGATTGTTTTCCTTCTTCCTTGCTCAAAATGGATGTTAGTATCAAACTTTATTTATGGCTTAATCAAGTCGCGTTATTAACTGATGTTCGATCGTGAAACTTGTCTCGTCATCGATTTTTCTGCTGCAAAGATATCTCATACAATGAGTGTGTATGCCCCTTTTTTTACCACACTCAAGATATTTTCTTCCTTACAATATGCACGTTAAGTTTACTGAACGCCATTCAGCAGTTTATACCTATACAGTGGTTTGTACCCCACAATACGCGTAATCCATTTGCGCTGTTGGTTAGGTGTGTGCGCTGCACAGTTAATGTCATTCAACCTCGATATCCTTTTTGTCCGACGTGTATTTCTTTTGCACAGTACTTTTTTTTACGTGTAAATGTGCAGAGCCTTTAGAATTATCTATCGTCAGTTAATCAAAGAACCGAAAAGGAAATCAAATGAAACCTCACCATACTTCCGAGTGTCCTATTGACCGTGATGTAATAAAAAATCCTTATTCCAGGTGTGCTTGAGGAACCCAAGCGGTGGTTGCAGGTGGGTGGGAGGTCGCCTTCTGCGTGGCTGCATGAAGAGATGGAGGAGTGACCTCCTACACAGCGTTGCAGGTGGTGCAGGTGGTGCAGGTGTTGCAGGTGGTGCAGGTGGTACAAGTGGCACACCTGGGACCTTGGGGGCAGCCGGCACAAGCAAGACTAAATGGCGGAACGCGGCATCGCTCGTGCCCCACTCCGGCCCCGACAGCACGGCGGTGGAAGACGCTCAGGACCCTATCATCTCCAATGACGTTGTGGACGACCTGCCCAACAACAGTACGTTTTTCAGCCCATTCGAGTTTATTTATGTTATTGTTTGTGGCATAGTGGTAGCGTGGTGATCTCGTAACCGAAAGGACCTGGGTTCGATACTCGGTTTAGGGAGGCATTTTCTCATGACTGTGGAGTACTTCCCTTGGAGAAGAAAGTTTAAGCCACACATGCCTTACATCCCCCACCACACCAGTAGTTGTAAAGACATTTAAAACCAGACGGTAAAACGTGTTAAGATCAATAAAGGTTATTTAATAAAGGTTGTGAACAGGCATGAATGGGTTCTTATACTTTCGACATGGCTGGGCATTTATAATGGTGATGTTTTTATCTAAAGCGTGAGGATCGAAGGAAAAATGTCTACTAACGACAAAGTGCGTGATATAAGAAAAGTTATGTGCTGCTAACTTGCTTCTGGATGACAATTAAATGGCCATACATTCACTGAGTAAATTTTGAATTTTCTTGAATGTATTCTCTGTGCAAAATAAGATCAAATGGCCATACATTCACTAAGAGTAAATTTTGACCTGTCTTGAATGTACTCCTAGTGCAAAATACGATCAAATGGCTATACATTCGCTGAGAGTAAATTTTGAGCTTTCTTGAATGTATTCTCTGTCCAAAATCAACCAAATGGCCAGAAATTCACTGAGAGTAAATTTTGAGCTTACATGACTGAATTCGCTGTGAAAATGAGTAGCGAGTACCAGTATTCCGTAAAGCTTAGCCCCTCATTCCTCGTTGTGCCCAGGCACCCTGTCAGCAATCATGAGGCATTTAAACCCAATATCTGGTAGGGTAAGTTGATTTGAATTTTGAAATAGTTTAAAAGTCACTTTTCCTGTGTGATCAGGGCCATTATCCATCCCATTGTAGAGTGTTATTCAACATGCCCCGACCTCAGCAGCCTGTCCGGCGGCTGAAGTGCGCAACCTCTGGCATGTACTTGTCAAAATTTGAAGTTTCGGGAAATGATCGTTTTCGTGTATTTTTTTTAAATGTTTCTTATATCCACGTTACAAAAGCCGAGTATGGATTTGACATACGAAACGTATAATTAAAGCGGTCAATTATTTATATTCTGCTTTTTTCTTCTTGTAAATCATACGTATTGTTAATGCTGCTGTGCACGTAATTGATCATCGTTTATACGGCCATTTCTTATAAAATCCAAAAATTTTGCTCGACGTGGCGGACAAAGTAGTTTTGGCGTCCGCTTAACCCCACGCGGTACACCTTTCTTATTGAAATTATATAATGAATAGGATCATCATCCAGATCAAATAGGACCGGTATCTTGTAGTGGTATAATACGTCATGTTCGAAGAAAAATTCATGTAACAATGTTCATTTTTAATTACTGTTAGTCCTATTTCGATTTCAAATGCTTCATGTAAAACAATTTGAAATGTTTATTGTGGTTTAGAGGTCATCATGGATTGTTACCCTAAAGCAAGACTGCTATAGATGGTTAATTCCTAATTTTCCTGCGTGCAGGAGGGAGTGTGTGGGCGCACGAGCCTCGTCCCCAGTCGCCTCATTACGATAAGCCTCGAAAATTCAACCCTCGACGTCCTTACGTTCGACACCATAAACCCACGAAGCCTGTGAAACCTTCTCATTTGGGGGAAAAACCTCTAGAATTAGGAGAAAAACCTTCTCAGTTGGGGGAGATCCTCTTAAGTCAAACTTCTCCCAAGGTTGAAATGATCACCGCCCCTGTTGCTTTCAACTCCAGTGAAGGGACTTCTGGCCGACATTTCACATTGCCTCTCGGTCGACCTCATGTCGATGTAACTTCTCGAAATCGATCGCTGGTCGGCGACGCTCTTTCCCGCAGCCAGTCTTGGATGCGCACCCACTCTCACAACCGCTCATCGAAGGACCCTACTCCTCGGAGTCGTTCCTCAGGTCATCCTCGGAGCGAGGTGGATGAGCCGGATGAAGCTGTCACAGACGTCCCTTCTGAGCCGTACCTGCGACTGCTCAGATACCCCGAGTACACGACCCAAATCGGCACTTTTGACCATGACTGAACATTTTGAATATAAAGATATATTCATGCGCGGAATAACGATAATAAGTCAAAATCGAGCTTTAAGAATGTAGCTGTAAGGCTTGTAATCTACACTGTGTAGTGGCGATTTCAAATTTCGGTATTGCTGGTGTAGGCTAGGGTTTTCCAAATAAAATCAGAGTAATCTAGTTAATTTCTCTGGATCACAATTGACTGAGAATTACTGTGGAGCTCTTGAAGACCCTGTGGAAAGACCTGTAAGGACAATTGGAAACGTAAAAACGTGCGGAAGAATATGCATCGATGTCAAATCAGTCGTGTGCTTTTATTTTATTTCATTAACTTGTTCCAATGTTTACTCATTACATTATTGCTGTTGATAAAAGCAGATTGATGTGGCTAGTAATTTGACCAATGCTGAGTACTTAATGAAAATAGGTACAGAGTTGACTACGTTCTCGCAGTCGTCACTCAGAGCGCGCCACACAGCTTCCATGTATTTTCCCTCTGCATCAGAGGCCATCTCGTGATGAACATCTAACGGTATAAAACCAGTCAATGTTATTTCCTAATTTCCTGATCATTTTCAAAATCGGTGGCAATGAGAAATGAATGTTCAGTTGCCTGCTTAATTAATTATTCATTACATTTAGACGCCTAACGACTCCGCAACTTTACTCTAAGATTTTTCAAAATAGAACCAAAAAATACCTCAATATTTTATTGTTTTCGAATTTGGTGGTACTCCGACTGTACGAACCCTCTAACAATTACCATTTTGTTCTCCAGTACTCCATTCTCGGGAGTCAAGTGACTTTATTTCACTCAGACTGCAGACAACGAAGAGCAATTGCAGATAGGCCAGAAAATTCTGCTGTTCGTCTCAGAGGCGTCAGTGGAGTCGTGCAAAACCCAACTGACGTTCTTCTGATTGCCATTTGCGGTAACGCTTTCGACCATGAGTTCTATATTAACGAATTTTTCCACAAATTTTGTCAACAATTTTTTTAACAAATTTTGATATTATACACAAACGCCAGCAAGGCTGCGAGGTTTCAACACATGATGTTACATGAGATTCGTTCGTTCTCCACCCAGGTATTACGAACTTCAAGGACGTTAAGATTGTTATTGCTTTGATATCCATGGTCTCAGATTGTATCAGTTTCGCTTCCAGAATGCAATTCTTCGAACGATGATCGTAAATGAAAACCTGGTTTGTTTCAGGCTTTTTACCGACTAAATTGTCTTGGCGATGGAACTGCATTTAGCATCTTAGGAAAACTGGCTGTATCCTTGTAAAAGGGGATTTTGAAATTCATATAGACGTTAAAGGGTTGGCCTACTGGTCAGCATCCGTGTGAAGGAGTAAGAATCCTCAACTCTCGTGGCATATAATGTGGCACGGCCCTCCTAATCGATCTTCTTGAAGCAGTCCAACCGAGGCCCCTTGAAATTTTTCTGTGTTACATTTTTGTCACAACGCACCCCCGCTTTGGGAAGCCATGAGCACTCGATGGCTACGTGCACCCTCGAATTACATTGGGAAACTACTGCTGCTCGGCGATGTTGCTCAGATGATTCTCATGAAGATGAATTTGAAGTTAGAACAGATTATCTGACTCATCTTGCAGCTGATGCGATCTTAAGACCACCAGAGAAATTGTCAAATGTAGTCCATCGGAGTTTTTCTTACTGGTACAGCCTCAATTAGATTCTTCAGATGCGAATATCTCTTTAAAGTCCCGAATAATCAGTAACGTTTCGTTATTGCCGAGTACAGTCACTCCTTGCATATAGCGGTGCCAACTAGAGTAAGCATCAGAGAGAGCGAAAAATACTTATAAGCAGCAAATAGAGCGTGAAAGAATTCGCCATAGCGCGGGTGTTTGTTTCACTGATCTTGCGCTTTATACGGCGGACGACTTTACTTAGAATAAATAAGTTGCTATTCGCAGAGAGAACTCGTAAGTGTGTAGTGAAGATATGCAATGTTTATTATAACAACTTAGTTGTGTGTTTTTTCTCGCAAATTTTGATCTTTGATAACACTCGGAGTAGTTTCGTGTTTTTAGCGGCAGACTTTTGGGGGTTCTCTGCTTTTTTATTTATTTTTGCGAGCACGTACACTGCAAAACTCGAAGTGAAAAATGTTGTCTGACTGTTTACTGGATTTATCTTTAATTTCAGCTGATGTCGGCTATGGCAGTGGGATTTATTTGTGTAGTATACAACCTGTAGACTCCGTTTTGCTCGGGTTAAATGGTCGCTATAAAAGCAATCTCAAAATATTTTCAAGCCATCGGTTTCAAGATAGATGCTGATGTGTTTTGACGATGTGTGAATGAAACACATTGGCATTTTGAATGTCGTCTTCTACTGTCAATGTTGTAACTTGTTTGGGTTTAAGAGACTTCGGACTTGATAGTAAGGAGTGCATCATTTGTTAACTAGCGTAGTTTCTAAGCCGATTCTAACGAATTAATTCTGCGTTAAAGCAAAAAGATCATTGTAGACGATTCCTCCTAAGGTCGTGGAGCAATGTGATAACTTCATCGTAGAAACTTCTGTTTTTTGATGTTCTAACTTTGTATTGCTTGAGACAACTTGATAGTGTAAGTATGTTCCGTGAATTTTTTTTTTCTGTTCTATGGACGAAAGTTGTACTTTCACCTTCGAATAGGTAGAAGTGTCACTTCTATTTTCCAATGGGTGAGGGCTGATGTTGCTAAGACCGCGGCCAAGCGTTGTGCATACTTACATAGATCACCTGCTCACTCACTGAGCAGCAGCACGTAATTTCATCTGCAGTGAACTCTGACATTCAGAGCTGAGCGGGAGGAATTTCTATTGACTCGAGAAGCATGAGACGTGAGCTAACCAATCCGTTGCTTCACCAACCCACCAGCTCGGATTTATTGACTGGAATCAATGTAAAGTCGTTCATTTACATCCATTTTGTAGAACAGTGTTCAATTATGCCTGTGCTGTTCTGTGATCGTACCATTTACGGCTACGGACTCATATCAAAAAGTGCCTCGCATGGTTTAGAGGCACCTTCTATTGCGGCCACCTAGTATCGAGACTCGATTATTTTAAGTGTCAGGGAAAATATTCTACACTGATATCGCTTTTTCGTAATTTCTAAAGAACAACCTATCCAAAGGCCTAAAAATTGGACTCCACCCTATGATTATGGGGAGACAGCTCGCTACTTCCCTATTCATAAGTGAGTACCATGAGTTACTATCTTAGCATTCACAGAACGAGCCGTCGCAGCTAGTACTGTGGATCATTACGTTTCTCATTATTCGATCTTCTGCATTTATTTAAATTATAAATTCGTTTAATCCACGTGCAGAATTCAAAATGTTAATTAGGTCAGTAAATTTTCAGCTTGTGTTACTTAACTCAAATGTGCAAAGTTGTTTTGCGTTTATATGTATGCACAATTTCCATCCACTTCTAGGGATTTCTCTCTCTTACGATTGTTTCAGTGACTGACGAATGTCCGGAATGTGAATTTTAATAGTAAAATATTTTTAAGGGAGTGAATTATTTTCTCCTGTTCAAATTTATGAACTCAATTTTCAGGAAACGGATTTACGAACCCGTTGAATGACTCATATTAGGGAGACAAATCAGGAGTTCAGGGCGAATTCAAAGAAAACTAAAAAAATAAGACCGTTTACTCTGGAATAAGTCACAACGCATATCACAAGTCGGGTTTTCAAGTAGTAAAACTATAACCTTGAGATTATTCGTGCAAATTACATAAAATTTCTTTGAAAAAACATCTAATTGCGATTTTAATTTGCTGAGCATTCGTTGAGCGTGAGGCAAACTCCCGTGATTCCGTAATTTGTTTGATTGTGCAAACTTTTGCTTCTAAGGGAATTAAGAATGCGGGCCAATCTTCTAAACTTGTTAATTTACTGCTACGTTAATGTAGGCACCCTGCTCAATCGACTGTTGTACATGACCTATCATGCCATCTAAACTGAACAATTATTCATTAACTACCACCGTGTAATTACTTTGTGTATACGTTCAAATTATTTTATTCTGTGGTGTGAAGCATGTCAAACTTAATAACAACATTCATATCTCTGTTATTTACTTCTAGTTTCATGCTCAGTATGACTATTTAATTGCTCAGATATAAAGTAAAAGAAAGAAAAATCAGTCACATGCGTGGAATACATGATACAAGTCAGTTTTTGAAGAAGTAAGTTGACAACTACAAACAAAAGTGTGGACGTCTCGTTCAGACTTTTATGGTCGTTATCCTCAATTGAAGGGCCTATCTTTCAGCGTGAAGTGGTGAATAGCACGTTAAGCTAAATATTAACATAAGCATTGTAGGATTCTTTGTACTTGCCATAAAAAATAGAAACTTACAGTCGAAACATATGCTGTAAAATGGAAAAAAATTAATCTCTTAAGAATCATAAAGAATTTAAAGTCGATAATCTAAATTTGAGTTATAGTATGTCATTATTTCAACAGATTTACATCTTCTAGTGATTGCAGAACGTGTATTTACGGCGTCATGCGAATTTTACAATTGTACCAAGCAAATTTGTGTCTTTTGTTCAATGTTGTTCATATTGATATAAGTTACGTTATTTGGTAACGGTTCAATGAAAAAGAATACAGTGCTGATTTGAAAATGCAAATCTCTTTTAATGTAAATTGTTGGCTCTATGGCGTACTGGTTAGCCTGATAGCCTCGCAGCTGAGACATTATGGTTCGAATCCCGACTCGGGCACGGAATTTTACGTAACCAAGAAGTGATTCCCTTGGAAAAAGAAGCTGACCACACATTCTTCACATCCCTCTCCACGCCAGTAGTTGCAAGTTACTGAAAACCCAACGGTAAAACGTGTTGGAATTAATAAAGATTCTTTAATACTGGTAACTTTAATTTTTAATTTGGAAGCTGATTGCTAATTGTGTTCTGACGATAGTAGTCCCTGTATAACCTATAAAAGACAGAGTAAAAAACGAGAACATAAAGTTATGCCAGGTTAAATTGAAATCTAACCTTTTAAAAATTGGCAACGAAATCATTTGGCCTTGTATCTGAATACTTCTATCCGCCGTCACGGATCCAGAGTTCAGAGAAGTTTTATAGCACATGGAAGTTAACTTTAGGAAAATATTCATTTTTAGGGCAATTAAAAAGTTTTAAAGATAGGAAAATGAAAATCGAATATATTAAATGTTTTAGATAAGGAGTGGAATAACTATTAAAACAGTAAAAATTCTCCCTAAACTTTCTTGTTTTCAAATGGGTTAATAACTGTTCCATGGGGTATTTTAAGTTAGGGTAATAATTCCGTGCATCGTTACTCAAACGTAGGTAGCAGCGTTTAAAATGACTTTTAGGGTAAGTCAGATCCACTCGTGGGACCCATAAACCTCCGCGTGCGCTGTGTTACTATACCTAGGTTTAAACACCAATCAAACGTGCACTGAAATCTGAACAAACTGGAGCAAGAACCCTCACCAAAACGAAGAAAAAGAATTCTTACAAACGTGCTGTAGTAGTCCTATAGTGGCGGATTAAAGTGGCAACTGATTTACTTTTTTTTTCATGTGCTTGTGTGATCATTTTTAGCTGTTCATTATACTTTTTGCGGGCTATTTATAGCAGAACTTAATTAAGGACTTCTCTCAGTTGAGCCGCACAGGTGCTGAATTTCTAAGTTAACATGGCAATAGCTTATTTGTTCACTCCAACATGGAAATAGTATCTTTACAGAATTCTTGCACGATAAAAAATGAAAATAATTGCATTGCTGAATTATTCTAGAGGTTTTGTATTTGTTTTGAATTCATAATAGTTAGTGATGTACAGTTCTACTGTAATTTGAATTTGTATACTTTGTATTGATACGAGTGTAAACTACTTTGTTTTTGCTTTTTCTGTTTATATCTTTAAAAAATTGTGTATCTAATGTCATTTGACTTACAGTTATGAAGAAACTTGCCTCTTATCATGCAAGGCTATTCAAGATACCCAGATTCTGGAGATCATCCTACACTCATAATTACTAAAATGCCTAGAGTGTATGAAGTTTTGTTTAATATTTACTTCAAGTTGGCCTACTGCACAAGGCTTTTTGTTCTTCAAAAGGGTTATAAAATGGAATGCAAGAAAAATTTTGCTTTTGACTGCAGTTTTTATTAGAAGATAAAATGGTATCCCAAATTGCCCTACATTTGGTGCTTTTTAAGGCACTTGTAAAAGTTTTAGGAACTTGTTTTAAAATTATGCAATTATTTTTTATTGCTAGTTAGGTATACAATTTTCTCTTATTCAGCAAGCAATCATAGAGATAGATAAAATTTATTACTAAATTGGTAAAACAAGTTTTTCAACCTTTTTGTTTTTTTGAAATGGCATAAATTTGAGAACTGTTTACATTATTAAAATTTTGTTTTCTTCTCAGTAGGAGAGCATGTACGCCATGTAGACATGTTGTCCACAGCTTATTCATAATAATTGCACATTGAAAAGCATTCAATTGTATTAGTGGTAATCATAATTCAAACATGAGGACATCTTGATTGAATACACTCAAAACCATAGCTGGCTATACATGTGTTCAAAGATAGGCATACTATTGATGAACTTGCTGCTGCACTAGCTGCTTTTTTTGTGGGGCTCAGTAAAATGCTTTCTAGCTGAAGATATGCAAATAAGATGAATTGTGGTAAAATTCATCTTTCTCTTCTTGACTCCTGATCAATAGTTGGTTTGTGTTATGCAAGTACCTATAAACACTAATCATAAGGAGTGAAAGTAAATATTTTAGGTGTGTTGTAGACATGTTCACTCTATCACTCATATAATTAACAAAAATCCATATAAGACATACTTCATGAGATATTTAGAATTACCAAGGCTAAGTGGCCTGAATTATCTTCAGTTGCAGAAAGTGTTGCTATTTTTTTAAAGAGTGGATAATTTCTGATAGCACAGTTTTACTTCCAATTCCCATGTACATACAGTAACATAACTCTTATCTATTTTTTCCTTGTTACCTCAGCAATTGATAGGCTTTTATAATTCCTATCTTTCATGTCCACTTTTCTTCTTTCAATTTTCAAACCTTCTTTGCTATCTTTCCTTTGTCTTTTCTTCTCTTTCTTCTTAACTTGCTGTTTCTATGTGTAGGGAATTTGATATGGGGATACACCTGTGCATAGATTCCGTGATTTCTAATCAATACTAAAGGGTTCCTCCTCCCATTTGTTCTCTATTGGCCACATTTATTGTAGATAAGAAGCTTCAAACTAATTAATGGTTAATTATTGAATCAATTCATTAATTCTATACCTTTTAAATTTTTCCGACAAACCATAGTGAGGCAAACTTTGAAACAATGGAAAAACAATTTTATATTTTAGGATTTACTTGATTGTTTTTATAAGCAAATTTAAGTGTTTATATAAATAAATTCCAGTGTTTATTATGCCTAGTGTATAGCAAAATGTTAAATTTCATGGCCTGAATTGTAGATGTGGGAAATTCCATATACCTGCTGAAGGCACTTCAGTGATGCAGTGTGGGACTATCATTTGAAATTACCTCAGGAAGACTGACTAGTGCTACTAAAGTGGCTTGTCATAAAAGGTCATATATATGGTGCCATTTTATATCCAAGTATTTGGAGGAATTATCACTTCTTAATATAATCAATGAATGAAATAGCTCATTTTATTAATTCTCTGTGTGTAACTTTCAGCAAGGGCAAGTAAATATAGCCGGGCATTCATGTCAGAGTGAAGGTTCATATTAGTCTAATATTTAGCTGTGAAGAATATCAAAAGCCTTTCACCATGAAACCCTTGAAAAGAAAAATGGAGCTGAGTGCTAAGGAGATCAGTTCTAATTTCAAGAAGAACAAATTTGACCATGCAAATGGAGTTGTGGAACTCTTGCTTCACATGGAGGTAAGTTTATTGTTTTGCTGCATGTGTGTATCTTTTGGAGGAAATAAATCTGAAATATGCAGAAATTTGCTAGACATATTCTAGTTCATCTAATATTGAGGTCATAGTGAGGAGACTGTAAATTGGCCTACTGGAAATCATTTCTACTCATGTGTGAGATATGAAATACATAGATACTCATTTAATTGTTGCAACTATTTCTTGTTGTAGAGATAGGAATAATAATAGAACACCCAACAAATTAACACAAAACTTTATTGATAATTATTCAAAGTTGATGAGATTTTGACTAAAGGAAGCTAATAAAACTAGAAAACAGTGTATAAACATACTTTTTATTCAAAGCATCTTTTCAAGAAGTAATTACAAAAACATAAAAGTTTGTGGTAAATTTTGATTGAAATGAAGATATAACATCCTACACAAGTTTAATTTTTCGCCCATAATAAATTTTCATTTTTCACCTGAGACACTGAAGTGATCAATCAAAAGAAGAGAGACACCAGAGTTGTGCTGAGTTGAACTGTACTGTGAAGATATTCAAATTTTAACTGTATAAAATTTATCAAAATAGGAAGGAGTTCACCAATGGAAAAAGAATTGTATAATTGCTTCAAGCAGCAAAGGGTGTTTCTGTTCTGCAATTTTCAGAAAGATTAATAGGTTTGGAAAAATTATATGCAACTATTTGCAAAATCCAGAACAATGGGCATCCCAGAAATTAACCACATTAATGGGTATGTTAATTAACACATTATTAACATTAACAGAAATTAACATTAACTAAAACAAACCCTGACCCATTGTTGAAGGCTTCTTTGAAGAGAAGCTCCAGATGCCTTCAAAAGTCCTTAGATTTAAATAGTGAACATAACCCCCAGGAGAGTACACAAAATTTTAATGAGGTCTGTTAAAAAAAAATAATGGCATATGTTTGCAGAGAGTGTTCCAGAAGACATGTGCTCTGGAAGATCATCAGTAAGTTTAAATGATACTATCAAGAAATTATGAACAGTGTTTCTGAGGGACTGATGTTTGACAGTTTGGGATATTGCTGCTGAGGTTGGGATCAGCATTAATTCTGCATACAGCATTTTTACTGAAGATTTGGGCATGCAAAGAATGGCAGCAAAATTTGAGCCCAAGCTCTTTTTGTCACAGTAGTAACAACTCCATCTTGTGGTTGCAAAGGCCATCTGGAATGCATAAATGGCAATCCACAGTTCTTGAAGACTGATCACTAGTGAAGAGACCTAGGTGTACTGGTATGGCCCAGAAATTAAGACACTATCATTTCTTGGAAGCATTTACATTTCCCAAGGCCAAGAAAAGCATGACAGGCTTAGAGCAAAGTGAAGGTGATATTTTTTTCAATGACCAGGTATTGTGCATCATTAGAATGCACAAGAAGGGCAAACCATCAGCAAGGAATACTATCAAGAAATCCTTTGTCATCTATGTGATGCAGTCTGGTGCAAGAGACCTTATCTGTAGGCTGCAAGCAACTGGCATTATTATCACTACAATACACTGGCTCATTTATCAGACCTTGTCTAGACTTTCTCGACCATGCATGTCCTTCTACAGGTTTGCCAGGTTCCCTTCTCTTCTGATATGGTTCTGTGTGATTTCTGCTTGTTAACAAAGATGAAGACAATGCTAAAAAGATTCCTTTTGAGATTTGCCAGGAGATAATAGACACTGCAACAAAACAGCCATGCATCATCCTAAAAGAGGCTCTCTAGATTGGCTTCCAGCAATGGAAGGAATGCAGGATTGTGTGCAATCACAAGGAGCTGCTGACTTTGAAGGGGATTAAGTGTCCCATCCACTCAGAAACAGATTTTTTTTCCTGGCTTTAGGCTGGATACTTTTGGTACAGACATTGTATGTAAGATGGGGAAGACAGCACCAGCACTGACAAAGTTATAGAAAAGAAGATGAAAGGAATGGGTGTGGGATTAAGGGCAGGGGAATAACAAAGATTCATTGAAAGTCATTATTTTGGATGGTAAAAAGTTTAATTTGGATAGTCCTGACTGTTACAAGTTCTACTGTCATCATTTAAGAAAGTAGGAACAAGTTTTCAGCAAGCAGTGTTATGGAGAAGAATTTCTTGTAATCTAGGGAACATTTTCCAACAAAGGTAAGGCAAGTATGAAGAAAATAGTAGGAAGACAGAATGCACTGAAATATATAGAGGTCTTAAAAGAAGTCTTCTTCCACTTTTGGTAAATCGTCACCAGAATGAGGTGGGGTTTCAACAAGATAATGCTGCAATTCATTCTGCAAAACTGACAACCAATTATTAGCTCAAATAACATAATATTGATACTTTGAGTTGGTCCCCAAAGTCCCCTGATCTAAATCCTATCAAGAATATCAGGAGTAAGCTAGCAGGGCAGTTTTACATTTATGCAAGAATATTAAAAAATGGATCCATTATGGTGCATTGTTTGAGAATGCTGGGCAGCAATACTCATAGAAATGTTTGCTATTCTAATAAATTCTATGAATAACTGCTCTGTAGATGTATTGCAATATGAAGAAAATGCATGTAAATATTATACAGTTTTGTAAATTGCAATTTTTGTAGGGTTTGTTATCTTTATTTGATCAAAATTTTCTCAAAAGTCCTATTTTATGTAATTACTTTTTGTCATGTAAACCTAAACAAAAAGTTTTTCAAACACTAACTTCTAGTTTTATTAGCTTCCTTCAGCTAAAATCTCATTTTCTTTTAATAATTGTTAGTAGAGTCATGTGGTAATTTGTGATGAGTTCTATCTTTATTTTTACCTCTTTGTTGTATTAATTTTTAATATTTTTTAAAATAAATTTTATTGCATTAAACTTTTTCATTAGGCTAATCTGTATCTCTTTAGAAATGGATTTGTGTAATTTAGTTGTTATTTTTGTAAGGATCTAATGATCAAATTTTGGGTTTTGATATATCCCTGTTTATTTTTCAGTCAAGCTCCAGCAAGGGCATGCTTGAATGCATCGATGCACTGGTAGAAATTGCTGTCACCTTCATCCGAGATGGGGACACAGCAATGCCAGATGTGCAGAAACCTGGCAAGTTCTTACAATTTGTTATGCCTTAGGGAGACTTTTTGTAGCTTTGACTGAAGTTTTAGTGCTCTTATTTATTACTATTTGAGATAAGATCTATTTTTATTGTGTGTGAGCTAGATGTAATTTTAGAAATTAACAACAATATGTGTACTTGGGGTTCACTTTCCCTAAGCAAAGGGACTCCTATTTAGATACCAAACAAAAGATGGGAGAAGAGGAGTTTTTTGTTAAATTTTCAGGCCTGCAGTTATCTATTGGTAGTAATAACTGTAGATTCACTGGATAATTTTTTTTAAGAATCTTCTTTCTGTAAACAAAGAATCATTGAGTGCTAAACAATATGCTGTGTGTAAGGCTGTGCTTTTTGGCTACCTGTGATTCAAGGTGTCAAAATATAGACTAGAAGTGTCCTGTTATAGAAGTTTAGCCAGGAAAGAGTTTGTATGTGTCAATCATAGGTAACACAGCTTGGGTAGCAATTGCAAGGTGAAATGTTTTATAATATACTCATATTCAAAGTGAGCTAGTTTACCTGCTAGTTTACATACCATGATTCCTGATTGACTTTAAAATTAGCAGGTAGAATTAATGAAATCCCAATCTAACATATTTTATTCACTTGATTATTAAGTACATTTGTCCTTAAATCTACTAAAGATTACTTAGATGTACTATTTATTAGATAGGTACCATTGCCATCAATCTGATTTCGAATTTACATCCAATGCTCAATAAATGTACAAGTTGAAAGTAGTTGTACATTAATGAATTTCTTTTCTAAATCTGACTTAAAATTTGTATTAGATGCTAACTTGATTTTGTAAGTTATCAACCGTTGTTCATTAGCAATTTCTTATCTAAATTTTTGTTCCATTAATTGTAATAATGATTATGATTTTAATATTTCATATTTATATGTTATATTACAACAGATGAAGTACTGTGAATTTGTCCTGTAAATAAAATTGTCTTTTAAATTCTCAATAATTTTAATAAAATTCAATGAGAAAAAGTTTAAAATGTTATCAGTAGGAAAACTTTCTACAGACATGTATTTTGAATGAGTGTTACAAGAGGTGTTCCACTCATGTAATCAATCCACAAAGTAATCAACAATTGAAAAAATTGCTTCAACTTCTTTTATTTCTGATGTTTTTCTGTAAAATTGTTATTTGCTTATGTATGAGATGTAAAATGCTATCAAGAGATCAGGATACTATCAAGACATCTTAATGATGCAATGAAGTCATGGTACTAATGCAATAAAAAAATCATAATAGCACCATCAAGAGAATGTGTAGTATCAAGATGTAATTTAAAAGGGACTAAACTATTTGTCTTTCACCTGGCAATAATGAGTAAAATTTATTTTACTTATTCCTACTTTATATGTGTTCTGCAGGATAGATGCAGCATTTTAATTTGAGGCTTGTGTTATTGATAGTGTATGATATGGTATGAAAAACATTGTTTAATTGTAACCCTTGGAAAAGTAATTTGAAACACAATATTTCTATAAAGGCAGCACACATGTGCGGTGGGGGAGAAGGTGCCTGAACCACTTTCAAGGTCCCCAAGGACAACTTGCATTTATTATGAGCAGAATATGATGCTGTTGTTTTCATTCCCTAAAATATGAGAGACAATGTTTTGTATGTGAGGCCACAGTAATCTTCAAATAATGATGTCACTCAGTCTGTAAGTGTTGAGTTCTTTACTTCAGGGCAGCTTCTGTGAACTTGAGGTGCAAGCCTCTTTAATTAGGTGAATGAACAGCACAGAAATCTTGGGAGAGGATCTCATTGGCTACTTACATTTATGTTTTGGTGATAGGTTCTCAAATTAAATTCTTTGAGAGCCTGTAGTCCATTAGTATTCCAATAAGAAAAAATGCTGTAGTGCTCTCATTGTGTGAGCTTGAGGTTGTAAAAAACTGGAAATATGTCTTGGTACTATTTTTGAGAAATGTATAGTGCCCATTATTGTCACCCTCAGTGGCTTAGAATGGGCGATAGGGTTAGTTGGGTTTGTCTATCTTATGCTATGAGGGCTGGCATCCCCAGGAGGAGACTCGCAGGTTACCTCAGCTGTAAATTGGCCTTTGGGACTTCAATCTTTTGTGCCCACTTTGCTGCTTCCCATTTTCATGCCTTCTTTACTGATTAATTTTTTAGCTTTTCTTTGTCTTCCTTCTTAACTTGCTGTTTCTACGCACAGGAAATCTGGCGTGGGAAACACACCTGTGGGTAGATTCCTTGTTTTTTAAAGTTCATACCAATTAGTGTTGTTGATATAGCATTCCATGTGGCTAGGGAGCTTGAAAGTAAGTAATAAACCAAACCCTATTGTTATTTCCAAGCATTACAATGCATAGTCAGATTTAACCAATTTAGCAGCTCAACATAACCTTATGTCTCAGGCTCAAAGAGTGAAGAAGTTTTGTGCTGAGGGTCTGAAACAGGAATAATTTTTTTCAGATGATTTGAAGGATGCCATGGATAGATACAAGGACTGGATCCAGTTGCGATATGCAGACATCATTGCAAAATTTACCAAGAGTCTTCATCATAAAAGTGAGTGTACCAGTACCTATGAATGTTTTGCAAAAAGTTGAAGTATGGGGTGTTATGAGAAAATAGATTTATTCTAACTACCATGAGTAAAGTACTTAGCACTTGTTAATATTGAAGTGAATAAATGTTAAAGAAAATATAGTCTCAAGACGTTCAAAATGAATGCTTTATGCAATATCATTTGTAAAAAAAAATTCACTCATTTGGGTTGAAAAACAAGCATCCATGCAATAGTTACTCTACATGTGAATGATCTTGCATCTAGATATTATTCATTCATTCTCTTTTACTAGTTACCTCAATGCTTGTATATATGAAATATATTTTTACGTTTTACTCTTGATTGTAGTTTATCTACATAGGCTTTCTAATCAGTAAGCTCATTATCACTTCCAGCTTCACATTTCAGTGTTCAGCCAGTTCCTGCAAACATGCTCCTTAAACTTGTTGCCATGCTAAATGGGTGTTTTTGTGCAGAGTTTGCGATAGCTGAGAGGGCCCTCATGAGTCTCCTCACTGTCTTGAAGGAACAGGCCCGTGCTGATGAAGCTTTTCCTTGGGCAGCGTATCAGGTTGGTGGGAAGTGTATCGAGTTAGTGGGCAGCGTACTAGGTTGTTGGGAAGTGTACTGAGTTAGTGGGCAGCGTACTAGGTTGTTGGGAAGTGTACTTAGTTAGTGGGCAGTGTACCAGGTCGGTGGGAAGTGTACTTAGTTAGTGGGCAGTGTACCCGGTTGGTGGGAAGTGTACTGAATTAGTGGACAGCATACCAAGTTGGTGGGAAGTGTACTGAGTTAGTGGGCAGTGTACCAGGTTGGTGGAAAGTGTACTGAATTAGTGGACAGCGTACCAAGTTGGTGGGAAGTGTACTGACTTAGTGGGCAGTGTACGGAGTTAGTGTGTAGCTTACCATGTTAGTGGGTCTAGGAAATTATTATTTTTTATATATATAGTCATAATTTTCTAATACTTTTCTGTATTTCAGTGCTGCTCGCGCTTAACAATCTTTTTACTGATAGTTCATTTCATATCGAAAATTTTAGACACCAGATTTTGGCACACATTTACTGATCATTATGGAGGTGTGAAAAAATTTTAACTCAGATTTAGAATGAGAGCTTGCTTGACTAAAATCCTGGTTCCATGTTTTGTATGCTCAGCGTCTAGGGTTAGAGGCAGCAATGGCAGATGCTGCCACGTGCTTAACTTGTGAGCTCCCATCGGTGCCCTTTTGCAGTTGTGTTTTTTTGGTGTGGTTGCAGAAAGTTATGTAGGCATGCTACATCTGTCCCAACATGTTAGGGGCATTTTCTTGTTAACCCATTTGAGCCTCAGGAAAATGAAAATTTTTCCACATGTTCTCAAATTAACTGCGAAAATTTTGGATGATCTGGATTTGTATGAATTGCTCATGTTACCAAGTATATTTTGTAACGAGTTATGCAACATTTTCCAGTGTTGCAAAGCCGCTACAAAGGAAATGCCACTTAGTATCAGTATTGCCATACCTCAATGGTGAGTTCAAACGGGTTAAGTGATGACCCAAACTACCTTTTAAAGATTCAATGGCACATGTTGTAAGTGTTTAATCATTTCGATAGAAATGGTATCTTCAGTTTAATCATTTCGTTAGAGATGGTATCTTCAGTTTAATCATTTCGTTAGAGATGGTATCTTCAGTTCAATCAAACTTTAGAAATGGTATCTTCAGTTTAATATTACTTTAGAAATGTTATCTTTAGTTTAATCATTTTGTTAGAGATGGTATCTTCAGTTTAATCATTTCGTGAGAGATCGCGCCTTCAGTAGCCAGATAACTTTTCGCAAGCCAAACTCAAGGTACATAGTACTTGTTGCTGTGGTCCGACTCATGGCAGCGGCAGTAATGTATTTATTAGAACTAAAGGACAATTTAACCCTCAGCAGTTCTATAATTTATTTCTCCTCAGGGGGCATAGAATAGGCCATAGGCAATACGGTTAGGATAGTTAGGTTTGTCTAGGCTATGTCATGGGTACTAGCATCCCCAGGGGAATATTTTTAGGTTACTTCAGCTTTAGCTAGGTCTCCAGGAGTTCTATCTTGGTGCCCACTTCATTGCTTTCCATTTTCATGCCTTCTCCATTGACGGTTCTTTATATTTTCTTTCTCTTCTTTCTTAACTTGCGGCTCCTATGTACGGGGGATCTTGTGTAGGAATACATCTTGTGCATAGATTCCCTGTTCTCCTAAGCCCTTACTTAATGGCCCATTCTTCTTCGGTGTGAGATAGTCTGAGTTACTAAAGCGCTGCTATTTGTACTACTACTTAATCATTTATTTATTACATAAGGGAGTGGTTTTACCATGATATTGGCTTAAAATGTTAATATTCAATTACAAGCCCGGAAAGGTTAATACATCATAAATTTTAAGTTTTGCAAACTGTTTTTTCTTTCTTTGCATTTTTACTTGATTTGTCTGGCACAGCTGATTTTCTTCCCGTCCACTCTTTACCATTGCAGTGCTGAGTAATCTCTCTTTCTCCTTGAGCTGTTTTCTACGAATGTTACCCAATCGTTCAGTAGACTGATGTAATACTTGTTACAGGACATCCTCTCGGCATTGCTGTCCTCTACCGTCAACTGCCGCAATCTCATCAAGACGATGCAGGATGTGTTGGAGCGTGAGGACCTGGCTTTCTACACTTTCAAGGTGAGCACACCCTGTTGTTGTCAGGGCGAGAGTGCATTGTACTATTGCGCGACGGTTCTGAAATCAGCAAGGGTGTTGGTCACATTGCTGTCCCATTCCACTCGTGGAAATCTAGAGGCGAGTGATATTTTGATTCTTCCTTCATTTCTCTTTAGAGCGAAAAGTATGCCAGCATCATGTCTATAATAGGGTTGTAATCATACTCATTTAAACTACATATTTTTTTGAAAGATGCGAGTTGATGTTTGCGAAAATTTACTAGTATTCTAGAAGCTTATTTCGACTGTTCGAGTTATTCTGTAGGCTGTAGTAATTTTTGGGTATGCCAAGTGGCATATCGAGTTTCAATGGGTTTCAACTGTAAGGGCTCATTGAACTGAAGCGACATGTGCGCTGTATCTATATTGAGCTCTATTCATGGAAAGGCTGGAATGCATCTATTGCTCCAAAGAATGCCACTGCAAGCTCAGGCGTAGAATGTCATTGACGAGCATTTTACCTCAAAATGAAGCGTTCAAAGAAAAAAAAGTCTATTGATATACATTGTTACGAGAAATATCATTATCTATTGGCTTCAGTAAACAACATTAAAATTTTACTATTCAAGTAATGAAATTGTCGTGACAAAGCACTCGGCGTTTTTTTTGTTAAATGTGTGTTTCGACCCACGTTCCGAGAAAAGTATCGGGAAGGACAGGAAAGTATCGGGAAGCTCCCTGGTAACTTTGGTGAGTGCTAATGAAAAAAGGGAAGAAATCGATGCACTCAACTTATGGCCGAGTGTGCTGTTGCAAACTGCACGGCTGACCAGGATAGGATTCTCTTCCAGCCAATCGAAGTAACAATCTTTGGTGGAGTCCACTTGGTTCATGGTGCCTAAAGTGGCAATTGTGCTGCAGAAATGAATTGTAGCTCTGAAATTTGATGTCTTGAATTGAGTATGAGTTTCAAATTTGAAATAAGTTCACGTTACCGCATCTATATTCAGATTGTTGGTTGTTTAAATTTGATCGCAATGGTTGATCGCTTAGCTATATCAATCGTGAATGCTTCACATCCAGGTCTTTCAGTTGGGTTATAAGTGCAATGGAATGATGGAGCTTTTTTAGAGAGGAAGCTCATTAAAACGGAACTCGGTAAAATATAGCGTCTAGCACAATATGTGTCTCGCACTTTCACCCTGTCCTCTCTTGTTTAGGGAGAATAAGTTACCGAATAACTATTATTTCAGTATTATCTATGCAAGTACTTTCAGTTGAATTCGGCCTGTTCCCCTCAGGAGGCATAGGGTGGGTAATAGGTTTGTCTAACCTATGCTATAGGGACTGGCGCCCCTGGAAGGACACTGTTAAGTTACCTCTTTTTTAGCTAGGCCTTCGGGACTTCTACAGGGTGGAGCGCGGTAATTTGCTGATTTGGGAATGAAATAACAAAATTCTGATCATTAGAAAAATTCATTTTATATTTGAATTAAACTGAACTGTAATGGAATTTATAAATTACATGGCTTTAAACA
>VOMN01122778.1:0-23924 GCA_014899125.1 Orchestia grillus
AGATATCCAGCTTCTTCTTGAAGACGTCCAGGGAACCATCGCACACATACACAACACACAAATCCACTTCTTTTTGAGATAAGCGAAACAAATACAAACCTGCTTACTGTCTACAGAAGACCCATATAATAGAAGATCTTTTTGGGTTCTGAGGCTCTTGTCTTGGAGGTGCAGCACACTCCCACGGCCAGTCACGGCTGTAGCGAACGTGTCGCCACGTTAGAGAGTTTGCAAGTGGGCGGGGTGTTGCGGGAATGCAGGTGATGTAGAAATACGGGTGTTGCAGGAGTGGGTTGTGGCAGGCGGGGGATGTTGCAGGGGGGGTCGTGGTGCTGCGGGAGTGTGGGTGTAGCAGGAGTGGTGGTAATACAGGCGGGGTGTAACAGGAGTGGAGGTGTGCCAGGCGAGAGTGTTGCAGGAGTGAGGATGTTGCGGGAGTAGGGGAGTTGCGGGCGGCGGGGTGTTACAGAGGTTGGGATCTTACGCGGTTTCATTTAACCACAATCACAATGCAACACCCAGGCGACAAACAGACTGTAACACACAATCTGCTAAGGACATATTTGCGTCTATATTTACTAAGCAGGCAGCATTTTAACTGTTATTCGTATCAAACAACACTTGGTCTGACAGGAAACTACCTGCGTCGATTCCGAAAACAGAAGACGAAAAAAAGTTTTGGGTTATAAATCGAGCATGTCGCTCCCAAGGAGTTTTGTCGAATGTGTCGCGCCAGTGCACAAAGAGACCTGCATGTGGGCGGGAGAAGTTCGGTACATCACGGCACGTGGTGGTGCGAATTTCAACTTCTTTCACCAAAAAAATGAAATATTGTATGCTAGTTGCGTAACCCTTCCCCGAATAACCTAATTTGTCAGATAAACACCCGTGATCAATTCACGACTCAAATCTTGAAGAATATTAGGAACGAATCTGAACATGAGTTATTCAGTAACTTTAGTCAAAGTTCTAGGGATCAAAATTAAGCTAGGCGGAAATGGATCGATGCCCTCAAGTAAATCTAAATTTAAATGACCGATTTGAGCCCCGCGGCAGCACGCAGCTGAGCGGCGCTACAGGGAGCGTTGTAACATGGGTGGCTGCGAGCTGTGGCCAGCCTTCGCAAGAGGTGCACGTGATAAGCAATTGTAATTATCTGTGTGGTCATCGAGTTACACATCCTGTTTATTTTTCTGTCAAATCTAGATTGTTAACAGTGTTTCGTGGAGATGCCGGACAGCTTTAAAAAAATAAGGCGGCTTAGACAGAAAATAAATAGAGAAAATACAAAAATTCGATTTGACAAGAAGAAGAACAGGGGGTACCATTGTGCGATGAACCGTCGACAACTAATTATCTTTTACCCTCTACTACATTCAAATAATTTTCTAGCTGAGAAATGTCTTTAACATTTTAATATTTTTTTAGGAGGAACATAAGAGCTAAGCTGGGTGTAGAACAAACTGAAGTGGGAGACCTACGTCCTCTTCAAAGGCAGCATAGGTCCACACAACATCTGTACGTAGAAGTAATTATTTTCACAGTATGCAATTCGGTACGTCGGGTCGTAAAGGTTTAAATTATGATATAAGTGGTCTGTATTGTATTATTTTGTGGTATGTTCAGAACTTTAGATATGTAAAACAATTCATTTTTTAAGCTCAAAAGTTTATTCAGCAAAAAACATCGACAATCGCCGTTCCACAGATAAGCTAATTCGCGTATCTTTCCGTGCACCTGAACCAGCTAATTGGCATTTGGCTTGCGTTCATCAACAAAGTGAGTCTATGACCCCACAACCACAGGCATTTTATCAATAAAGACTTTCATTAATTTTATTCATCTGCGTCGCCGATACGAGAGAAAGCGTACCTGCAGCGGCCTCTAATTGGAGACGAACTCGAGTGGTTCTCAGAAGCGCGAACTGCGGAGTCGTCCGCGCCTGGAGTCGTCTGCGCTTAGAGTCTATTGCGCCTGGAGTTGCCTGCGCCTGGAGTTGCCTGCGCCTGGAGTCGCCTGCGCCTGGANCCTGCACCTGGAGCCGACGGTGCCCGGAGTCGCCTGAGCCTGGAATCGCCTGCGCCTAGAATCGCCTGCGCCTGGAGCCGACAGTGCCCGGCGCTCGACGAGCACGGCGCACACGAACGCATCTCTGTTTCTATCAAATAACATTTGCAACGATTTCCGTACTTTTGCGGTACGAGTGATAGTAATTTATTGGCGTTAGCAAAAATATACGTCAATCTGGAGATGAAATTGGTCCGAGGAAAGTAATTTAGTGAAGCCCAGAGAGATTGAAGGCCTGCGTTATTGCTACACGCGACGGTATCAAATGTTATTTTTGGTGTATGGAATCAGTTCGCTGCAAAACCCTCGTGGTGATTTATAATTCGTGCAATTAATCATGCTGCAATATAATTAGATGGCACGTTTTACACCGATTGTAAAACTAGACGTAACGAGTCTGACCGCAACGTCTAAGATGTAAATTTCCAATTGACGTGCGTGGAGGCACACATCTAAGACTACATGAAAACAATCGTATGCAAAGGCAAGTATGAGTATACATCGGAGGCAAATAGCGAAATCAAGGATTTTGACAAATGCTTAAACGTCTAAGTCATGTCGTGAGATGGCTAATTCAAACGTCTCTTCATGAAATGACCGAAATTTCCAGGCTTTTAAGAAACAACAAATTCTCTCAGTCGATGGTGGTGAGGATAGTTGAGCAACGAGGGCTGCGTTACTCAACTAGAGCTCTGTATGAACAAGTGAGACAGGCTAATGCATTTTTTAGTTTGTATTTAATTCTATATGCATAATATTACTACACACGTACATTATATTCTTGGTTATTGCAATACTAGTAGACGCTCCCCACAAAAATTGGCGGGACAAATGATGCTAATTTTTTAAGATACTATTCTATATAGGATAATTCTGATATGAAATAATGATTCAGTATCACTTATACGAACTGCCTTTTCTGAAAGTCTCGCTGATTAGTTAGAAGTACGGACGCGGGAATTTTCTCCATTCTACATCCTTAAGAGCGTGACTGACAGACGGACCAACCAACCAAGCAACCAACCAACGAAGCAGAACTGGGTTATTACTACATAGTGGGATTGAAATATTGACATCATCATGTGTAACCTATTTTGCTTGATATTAAACGCAAGGGTTACACAGGAGCAAAAAGCTTGAGAGATCCTGCTCTATAGAGTGGGTTATGAACCTCAACATTTTCCTCATTTTGAGTTGATATCACATTAGAGCAGTTGCATAACTTGACTTAACCTACACTACAGCAGTTGCATTACGCTACAACAGTTGCTTACATAACTTGACCAAACCGACACTACAGCAGTTGCATTATGCTACAGCAGTTACATAACTTGACCTAACCTAACACAACAACTGAGTGAGTTTACCATTCTATAAAATCGTTGAAAAATTTTGTCATTGCATGATACGCCTCACTAGATCCGTCATTTTTCGAAATGACTGAAATGTTAAGGTATTTCCTGAAATGCCTCATTTCTCTATTCGCAGAAAACATAAATGTTATGTATTAGAATGGTTCTGAAGTTATAGGTCGATTTCTGAAAACCTCACTCACTCTCAGTATTAAAATGAAAATTGAAGTTACGATAAACGTATTTAATTGCCATCGTTTTGGAATGTCTGCATCCCATCACCATGCACTGCTGAAATAGAGAAAAAGAAATAAAGATACATAACAGTCATTCACGAGAGTGTTAAGATCCGAATACAAAAGCAATCTAACATGACTATTCAAACTGATCATCACGAAAATCGCAGGGTTTGAAATTCAGGGCTACAATTGGAACTCCACGGAGCTCTCGTTGTTGTTCATTTGTAACTTGCTGCTAAAAATAAATTACTAAAAATTTTAAATATTTCCTCGTTGCTTTATTTATTGAGTTGACGAAAATATTTTGTATCAAGATAAGGAGATCACATCCCGAACCACAGTTGTTGTAAAGACCCGATGTTTTCAAAACTCAATAAATTTACAAAATAGATATATGTCACATCTATGCAGGTCTGTTAATTGAAGTTCTCACCCGTTAATATAACCTATGATCCGTGACCCAACCGGTCACTGGTGGTCTGGTTGGCTCATAAACCTGAACACTCATTATGGCTGAAAAGAAATTGGGGCGTGTTTCACCGCTAATTAGTGCATTCATGATCATTTTATGTTCTAATTACGAGAGGTCCTTAGCTGAAGGCTGCAAAATTCTCATTTGAAGCTAATGGCAAAATTTAGCGACGCATTTTTTTACGACTTACGCGTCGGACGCAAATTGTTCCCATCCGATGAGACCGACTGCTGGCTGCACTCACGCAAATTGGTGCGTCGTCTCATCACGCGCCACGTACTTGTTAGGGAGTCATGCGCCACAGTCTGTATGAGCAGCAAATTTGAAGGCGTTTATGCGCATACAAGTTAATTTGTAAGACAGGCTGGGAGCACGTTGAAGTTATGCAGTTACTCAAGCTGCTCATTGTTTTATTAAGTTGGTACAAAAATAACGGCAGCTCATAGTGTTGTTTTTGTAGATGCTATTTAGCAACGCATTCCGAGTATATTTTAAGTGAAATTTGGTATAGCTGATAAAATATGAGTTCTTTAATAATTCTTAACTTATATCTCGCAGAAAAAATTCTTGAAGTCTGTCCCCTAATTGTGAACACCTGAGAGAAAGACCGTGACGAACATTTTTTGCGTGAGTTCAAACTAATTAGACATAGTGCCGTACAAACTACCGCCAATACAAATAGAGCATGGAGTGAGTGGTTCACGAGTGACCGGTGTGTAAGTAAATATTTCTAAAAATTCCATTATGGTGAGACCATTGAAGATGAAGTGGATAGATGACGGCCGTTCATCTTTAACGATGATCAACTGAAGGTAATTGTTGAGCAAAATCCAAGTCAAAGTGCCGAAGAAATGTCTCAGACTCTCACTACTGCGACAGCCTCACGCCATTGGTGAGTAGGCCTGGCCGTATTCAGCTCCCCGATGATGTGCGGCCACATGCTGCAAGACAAACATCGCAGATATTCACAGACTTAGGATACGAGGCACGAGACTTTACCTTGTTCTCCATATTCTCCTGATCATTCACACCCTGATTAGGATTTTTTTCAGCACATCCAGTAAGGACCTTTAAATGGTGGAACTTTCAGCTTCACATCAGGGGTGGAATCAGGAATCAGCTTTCAAAGAATTTGTTTCATTTCAGCGAATTAGTTGTACTATTGAGGAAATAGTAATCTCTTTGATCGATAGCAGAAGTTTATTATGGCCTCAACACAATTGAGTTGTAAATATTGGAGGTTCAATAATAACAGAAGCCTAAACATCACACGGTTAATAGTGACCAAGCCATAATCCCCATAAGTTTAGTATCGACAAAGTCACGACCAGCTGCAGCAGGGCACTGCGCGGTGCATCAGGTGCAAGAGAGCACAACTGTTCATCAGGTGCCCCAGAGGTTTACAGCTGCCGTACATCTGGTGTGAGCAGCACAAAGCAGCTGTCCGAGACGAGTGCCGTAGGTGTGTTGTGATCGATTGTGATGCCATCTGTAGTAACATCACTCAGAGCCCTCTGGTGTTTCATTAGCTGGCTCTCCTGCAGCCATTTTTATCAATTGGACTTAAAAAAAGGGTTTCGTACGGGCAGACTCGGTGCACCCCAACCGGGCATTTTATCATCACTAGGGTTAGTAATTATACAAATGTTGTCGTTCTAAGAAATTTACTTTCATCTTAAGGAGTAGGAGCACTTAAAGGCTTACAATTAAAGGAAAAAGTGATGTAGATGCTCAGACTTGTGTCGATGCCAGCCAGTTGGAACACAACTTTAGCAACTTGAGTCAAAACAGTCATTCGTCATTTACAACCTGTGGGGACGTGCTTGCGGGCTTTTGTTGTGCCCAAAAATAAACACAGGGAAAGGAACAGCTCTGTCATCCCTGTAAAGAATGAGAGCTTTGAATACTTTTCTTGTAAAGAACAATAGCGATGCTCACAGTGTTCCTGGAAAGTGCGTTGATCATGCACAAAATGGCGAAAATTTTACAGCACAACATAGGTGGATGACGTTAGATCTCACTGCTGGCATGACTCAGCTGGGGTCACAATGATCCTTACCAATTTGAAACCATTATATTACTTGACACATTAGTGTCGTCACATTAGTAATGCTAAATATTATTTCCATGTCCGATGCTGTCATTACCGTTATTTATAAGGAGGTGCTGCCCAAAAGTAGTATGTATATTGAATGTTGATTTACCGCACATCAGTATTTATATCGCGTACGAGCATTTATTAGCATGAATTAGGCTCAAATAGAAAACTCATCTTACCACAGAGCTATTTGCAAATTTTCTAACGAGTTCGATTCATGTTGAACATGTTAGGCTGCGTTGCGAAAACATTCATTAAAAACTTACCGTATTATCGAAGGAATACGCATATCATATATGCCAGTGGACGCACCCTACTAAAATTGGCGGGACAAATGATGTTAATTTCTTTAAATGCCCTCTTATTTACGGTAACCCTGACATGATGTAATATTATTTTCAGTATCACTGATACGGACTGCCTTATCTAACAGTCTCACAATTAGCTTAGGAATAAAACCAGGGAATTTTCTCCTATCTAAATCCTCAAGAGCTTGACAGAGAGACCGACGGACGGAAGGACCAACCAACCAGGCGAACATCACTGGGCTGTTATTATACAATGGGATTACAGCCAAAAAGTTTGAAATTATGCTATTGGAAAAACAGATATTGCATGCAGTTTGATTAACTTGAACGTTCAGTCGGCAAACTTTCTTCTGTTGACCAGGAATCCAAATGCACAACGGATTATCCCTGCTAAGAACAAGAGAATTGCTAGACAAACTAAATTTATATGCTGTGTCTTTGGCAATGCATGCCCCAAGTTCTTAATTTTATCCCTTTTTACATCATAGTTCGAACCGAGGGTTCTATTAATTTATTGTGAGATTTCAGTTACTCATAACATTTTCAAACAATTCCAGAACATTTATTTTGTCTTTTATACTCAAGTACTTTTTTCTGTTTGAAATATCACCATAATTCTCATTCTCTTTTCTTTTTACTTCTCCGGGATTTAATTATCTATAACAATAAAAAAAGTGTTTGCAGCTTAACCTGAAGACTCTTTAGGGGGATAGAACAGGCTATGGGGTTTGGTTGTTTAGGTTTGTCTACTGTACGCTATGGAGACTGGCGACCCCAGCTATGTACCCATTTTGCTGCTTTCGATTTCCTCATATTCATCACCATCTTTTCTGCATTCATAACTTGCTGTTCAAGTGTGGGAACGCATCTTGCTCAGAAAATCTTTTTTTCTAAAGCTCATACTAAATGGTACTATCTCTTATAGTAGACATAGCTCGAGTCACTGAGGCACTGTAATCTATATTACCACTGTTACGTAACTTAAACAAAAAATATCAACATGCTAGAACCAAATTTTGCGAAGGTAGTAACGATCATTAAAATATTCGGCTCGTGTCTCAAACACATCACCCGGCCAAAAAGTTTGTAGTACCTTTGTAAAATGTCGATATTATTCAAATTTTTTGCATGTCTCCTCATAATAAATTTGAAGAAAAAGAGTGTGGCAAAAATAGTTGCCTTCAGTGTCACTGATATTACTGCAACTTCTTTCTCCACTACAACAGACATGAATACTCCTGGTTTCGAAAAGTGTACTACATAGCTTTGGTCTTTGACAGAGGACAGGTTATGGGTTTGCACGAGGCCGGGAAGTTCCCAAGAAAAGTGTCTCATATGATAATTATAGAGCGTAGGACTGCGTAAAGAATAATTACTCAGAGTAATAAACATGATGAAGCGCAGTCATTTATTTTCTAAAGCGCTGGATTTCTTCTCATTCCCTTACCGTGGAAGAACATTTTTTCATGCAAATACTTCAAAATAGATCGCCCTGGAAAAATCTATCCCTACCTCTTCAGAGTCAGAAGCCTCAAATGATGACAAAATCGCCCTTTCACAGGCAATAAGTCAGAAAATTCGATCGATGGAACTTTTACGTCCAGTTGGAATATTGATTCGGCAAACAAGCCTTTTAAGCTCACACGAAATAGAAAAAGGGAAGAAAAAGGAGACGAAGATGAAAAAAAGAGGAAATGGAGAGGAAGATAAAGAAGACCTCGAAGCAAAACCTAAGAAAAAGAGCCTGCAGCCTGCTTTGTGGGTTGCAGCAACACGACTTGTTGGGACAACCCGAAAGGGGCCAGCGCTCGTCGGAGCGGCATTTGAAGAGTTCTGTATCAAATGGTCCTCGAGGAGCTGTGCATCAAATGCCCTCCTTTTGGCCGAGTGTATCAAATGGCAGGTCTTGTGTTGACACAGCCTCGTGCCTTGTGTTGGCCCCGCAAACAGCGACAACTTCCCCAGCTGACGTAATTTGCCGTAGACGCTCCACATCATAAGTGCCCTTCTTGTCCTTGTCAATGGGGCCTCGGCGTCGCTGTGTTTGGGGCAAACAGCGGCGTGGGGACACGGCGGCAGGAGGCTTACTTTCAGTACTTTGCAAATTGTGCCGCTCGAAATGAAAGCCGAAGGAAAAAGAGGAGTTTTCATGTTTATGTCACGAATGACCCCAGAGATAACATTGGGAGTTTTCATGTTAATGAGGGATATTAACATAGAGTCCTGTGCAAAGTTTTGCCTTTGCTTGCAAATGATGTCCATGTTTAGATCTTAGATGTCAGGTATACTTGCATTACGATTGATCGAGGTTTGAACGTCATAACATGAAAAGTTACGGCAAAGTTTCCCTGTGCATTCATTATCCCATTCAATTTGCATGAGTTTTTTCTGAGCACTGGAATAGCGATATGTGACGTCGCCAGTTCCCATTTCTAGAAATTAATAAGTAACCAAAAATATCACAACTATTCCTATTCTCTATTGAGATTTTCACACTTATTTGGCCGTCGCAGAAATCGAACCAACAATCTATTTATATCTATTTAACTAAGGTGACTATCCAAACTATTAACAAATAAAGATTCCACTTCTCCATTATTCCGTTGCGCACATCTTTCACGTCGCTCGATCTTAGCTCTAAAAAAAGTGGCGCTCGAGGCAAGCTAAGTGACTTAATTGACGTCGGAAGACATTAACTGAGGACGCGCTCATGCAGATATGTTCGTACAGCAACGCACGACTCCGTTAAGCGCGTCCGTTGGCAGAGAAGTGTGCACTTTAGAGCGCGTTTAATTTCGAGCGCAACTAAGTTCCGAAAACAATTCGGGGATGAAATTTCGTACAGAAATATACTGTAGACCAACTCGAACAGGAACATTTGGATCTACCTGCAGCTCGCTCAACGAATGTAGAGTAGGTGTAATAATTATCCTATACAAGGCTAAGAGTTTATTCACCATATTTACACAACAGCAAAGCTCTCGAAAATTGAATCTTATGCATTTCTCGACGCTGAATGCCGAATCGTTATAAGATGATGCAAGCAGTATGACATGGAAATAAAGCAAGTAAAAATTAGTGAACAAAATTTATAAGTTCGAAACCTGATGGAAAATTGAATCAATTTTTATAAAATCTATATCTAATGTAGCTATATAAATAAAAGATATTGTCGTGAGTTTTCAAGTTTATTGAAGCAGTATATGAAAAAATAAACAATTTGCTTATTTTCAAGTATGTGAAATCAAGGAAGTTAATGAAAATAATAGTGGTACTCTGGAATGATTCATGTTTCTGACACGCGAATGGGTGAACTGAATAAAATAAAGGCTGCTTATCATCACTGAAGCATTTGTCACGTTGGTACGACGTTCTACAGTAGATACAGCCTTTAAATCGAAAATTGTACAATGTTGAAATTAAAATCACCCAGTTGAACGAATTTCTGGACTTTTGAAGGAGTTGTGAACCGAATGTTGAAAGCTTACAACAACGCTGGTAGACTTACTACAAGAAGAATGTAGGGTAGACCAAGAAAGTTATGAGCCAAGAGAGTTGTGAGCCGAATGTTGCAAGCTTACAACAACGCTTGTAGACTTACTACAAGAGGAATGCAGGGCAGACCAAGAACAACTACCGAGTGAGAGAGGCTCTCTCCAGGCATCGTCTTGCTCACGTGGATCGTTCTCTTACTGCGGGACCGGTTTATACGCAAATTTGAGATAAGATATAAGTTGATGGACGAACTGTATCGAGACGTTGGCTTAAAATACGATTTTGTAGGGGAAACCCTCGGAAAAGCCGTTGATATGTTAGGACACCAAGATAACAAAATAAGTTTTTAGGATCAGGCATGTCAATTGATCTGAAAAAAATTAGTGCATGGTATTTTTTGGGATGATTGCAAATTTAATATATCTGGCAGCTATTGAAAGCAGTTTGTAAGAAGAATTGGTGAAAGTTTCAGGTTCAACTGTGCCAAGAAAAAAGTCCCTTTAGGTGGGATAAGCGTTATGTTCTTAGTTATGGGTACAGAATTAGGCACTGTTTTCCAGTGCATTTGAATTCAAGAGTTGATAGTGAAATTAGTAAAGTTTGCTTGAAAATGTGTCGTGTTATTGTTACAAAACTCTGGAGTTCAGATTCCTGTGTTTATACAGGACAGCGCTTCTTACCATAAGCCAAAACTACTTATGGACTATCTAAGGGATCAAAGATTAGAGGCTACGGGCTGGTCACTCCAAAGTCCCGACCCTAATCCCATAAAGAACTCATAGAGGACATTAGGGCAGAGTCTCGTGGTTAGAAATCCAGCTAATGTAAAATATTTATTAGTAAAATTCTATGATGAATGGGCAAGAACGAAGGTGGCCCAATGATAACGTTTTATAAAGCGTCGCGGTCAAAAATTCGCTGCAGTGATTCAAAATAAGAGCCTAAGCTTCAAATGCTAAAAAAGTCCCTATTTTTGGGTTTATTCGTTCGATTGTTTCCATTTTTCAACGAGGCATTTATTTTTCTTTTATTTAAGATATTTGAAAATTAGTAAGTGGCCAATATTATTCATGCATTGCTGCAATTCTCCAGAAAATTCTCAACGAAGTCTGCCATCTCTGAAGCTAAATTCAACGAAAATTTTATAAAAATTCAGAGATTGTTTTTTTAGACATCCAAATTTAAAATTTTAGCCCGCAATTTTAGAAGCGACGGTTACTTCGACAAAGTCTTAGATTGTTACCTCAAAGAATATTCGACACGCACGTAAAATAAGTTTTAAAACGATAATAAATAGTCCTTGAACAATCCAGAGTGGTTTACGTGCAAGAATGCTGTGAAAATAATCAATTTCTTCTACATTTTATAGCGTTAGGTCAACGTCTGAGAGCTGCATGAGGAGGACATCGTTCAACCTACAAATTCTGGGACAGCGAAGACCAAAGAATAGCCAGAAAGGGCGAGAGAAGTAACTGTTCAGTTACAAGTGGTTTGGGCTGTTGAAAATTTTCATCTATGCTAAAATTCCAATCTCATCCATTGGATATACGAATCACCGGTCCACGTCATATTGGCCTACTGCAAGTCTACCCCATTAAGGACATCCATCCAGAATTTCAAACCGAGTGGCTCTATATATATATATATAAATATGGTCTATAATATATGACCTATATTGTGGCTCTATATACCATATACATGTATATATATGGTCTATAAAGTACAGAAGGATTGTCAGGTAACTCGATCTGAACTTCAGAATGATTTGGAAGTGGCTGCGACAAATTCACGTAAAAAATATAATTCGAGCAGTTCTTAGGCTCGAGGGATTCCGTTCTCACACACCAAGAAAAACACATTCGTTGAAATCAGTTCATATCTGAAAAAGCCTATTTTACCAAGGAACGTTCAGGGAAGCCTTCAGGTTTTTGAGAGCCTGCACTAAGGTTTTCGAGACGAAGATTGAGTTATTTGAGCGGAACTTCTTTATCGAATATTTATCGCACCCACTGTACATACATACGACAGTTGGAATAAGTGTGGCCTAGCACAAGGGTTAACATAAGTAGGTAGTGTAGCTCATTTTACAATGCGTAGTATATATCCATCATACGCAACGTGTCAGGCTTAAACGTAACTAACGTACTTAGAGCATAACGAACGGTAGGTGCAGTACGAACAAACAGGGCTCAAATGCGATAATTTCAACTGCTAAGTGGAATACAAGGGATGAAAATATATCAAAATGTTAAATAAAAAAACTATTCGCAAATAAACATGGTCAACCTCAAATAATTTAACACAGACACAGACTCTGGATTTAATTAAGCTCCATCTTGCGAATATTAGTGTGACTGTTCAAAAATTACTCATGTAAGAACTGTTGTTACCATTTTCAATGTTATTATGTCTCGTACCTAATGTTGCGCTTGCTGAGAAATATTTTATGAACACTATTATTAGCAAATAATATTTCCGTATATTTTTTGTATATACACGTAAATGATTTCAAACCCCACTGAGTGCAGTACAGATGGTTTCGTCAATGCCACAGCCCCACTGATTGCTGTACAGATGGTCTCGTCTCTGCTACAGCCCCACTGAGTGCTGTACAGATGGTATCGTCACTGGCACAGCCCCACTGAGTGCTGTACAGATGGTCTCGTCACTGCTACAGCCCCACTGAGTGCTGTACAAATGGTCTCGTCACTGCCACAGCCCCACTGAGTGCTGTGCAGATGGTCTCGTCTCTGCTACAGCCCCACTGAGTGCTGTACAAATGGTCTCGTCACTGCCACAGCCCCACTGAGTGCTGCATGGATGGTATAACTCACACCTCAAGAACTGCAACGACTTCTTAACGTTCCAGCTTCTTTGTGATGACAAAGAAAACTTTACATTAACATATTCCATGACCATAAATTCTGAGCGCACTTACTGCTCCCCGTAGGTACTTATTATAACTTACGAGCAGCACAGCACCTTCATCACCTCGACCCTCGGTACGTAATTGCGCTCACGCCGTCCAGTGTTCCGATCGAGCGCAGATTGACTAAGGAAGCCTGCACGTAATGGCGCCTTGTTATAATTACGTGCACGCTATTGCCTTCGTAACATTACCTTCACATTATTTCGCTCCTTCGATTACCGCAAAATTTTTGCTGTTACGTACGAGTTGTGCTATCTTCGAATCGTTAGTTTAGAGTTATTGCATCGGAATTGTTACTTTTACATCATAATCATACGGAAAATTGCCTCCATTGGATACCCTTTGCATAAATAATACTTTCTCATTTTTGTAACCTGTTATAAGGACCTCAATATTATAACTGTTACATTCTTACCACTACATCGTCACTATTGTTATGTTATTCTTACAATAGCATTACTTTTCTGTCACCTATCGCGCTCGTGACGTGAATTTGACTTAGCTCTCATTCTTGAGAATTGTGCTCGACGGTCATGGAGGGTAGGATACTCTGCGCTGCGTTGAATCAAAGCTTCTGAGGTATATTTTATCGCACTCTTAGTCGTGGCAGCTTCGATGTGTGTCGAGACTCAAAAAATCCCGGGGTGTGCCTTGTGACACAAACAAACCTTATGTCGCGGGCTGTAACAGTCCCTTGACACCTTTGCTACTCATCACAATCCATGTCTGACTACGCCTCGTGAAAGAAACTTTATTAATTCCAACACGAGTTACCGTTGGGTCTTCAATGCCTTACAACTACTGGCGTGGTAAGGGATGTGAGGAATGTGTGGGTTAAGCTTCCTTTCGCAAACGAAGTACTCCCTGGTTACGTGAAATACCTTGCCTGAGCAGGGATCGAACCCTGAACGTCCGGCTGCGAGTCCATCACGCTAATCAGTACGTTATGGAGCCCTTTTAGGAGAAATGCTATCATTTGAATTTTTATTGCAATTGGAGTATTTTATTAATTTGGTTTGTTAAAATAAAAATATACAGACATTCGTACGTGGTTTTGAGGATGAAAATTAGACTCTGACTTCCATTTCAATATCCCCAGTCGTTTAGTATCAGCTCCTTCCCCTTGCCGAGATCAAGAGCTTCGTCACAATGGACGTGGCCTGCTCATGTCCAGAGGTGCAACGCTCCTTACGTCATCAAGCCGCACGCGTCATCAACACTGATGAGAAACACAGCAAATCCCTTTTTTAAATGCAGTAAATAGACTTTCTCAATGGATTACCGATATTACCATATTAAACTGAAGCTCCTATGTACTACGTACCTTGGTACACGCACCGACGGCCCTCCCTGCTCTGCGTCCAATGAATGGAACACAGGGCTGCAGCTGGACTACGAGCGTTCAAATGTCTTCAGCCTGGTTATTATGAAAGCATGAATTAACGAACGCAGCTGCAGTTCAGCTGAGGTCAACAAACAGGATAGAGTCCTAAGCATCTACTCGTTCTTTAATTAAACGCTCAAAATAAAACATTCTTTAATTGTATATGAGCCAGAGGACCGTTCAACCCTGCCACTACAAAAGTAGACGCTAATTAGTGAAGTGCAAACTTGTTTACGTAGATGATGCTCAGCATTGGTGTGGCCCAGTTTACTGAGCACTCAGCATTGGTGTGGCCCAGTTTACTGAACACTCAGCATTGATGTGGCCCAGTTTACTGAGCCCTCAGCATTCGTGTGGCCCAGTTTACTGAGCCCTCAGCATTCGTGTGGCCCAGTTTACTGAGACGTCTCAGCATTGGTGTGACCCACTTTACTGAGACGTCTCAGCATTGGTGGGGCCCAGTTTACTGTGCACTCAGCATTGTTGTGGCGAAGTTTACTGAGACGTCTCAGCATTGGTGTGGCCCACATTACTGAGATGTCTCAGCATTAGCGTACCCCAATTTACTGAGTCTCTCAGCATTGATGTTCCACAGTTCACTGAGTTTTTCAGCATTTGTGTGGGACAGTTCACTGAGTCTCTCAGCATTGGTGTGATCCAGTATACTAGTCACTCATCGTTTTAGTTACGCTGCTTGTGCCAGTTGACTAAATTACTCAGCTTTTGTTTGCACTGTGCGTCCCAATTGACTAAGAAATAGACATTGTTCCATGAGGTGAACTGAAACGCAAGCCTTCACTATAGTACACTCCGGGCGAGACTGCTGTCGAAGCGCGAATGAGGGTTGAGCACGTAATGAATGAGGGTTGTGCACGTAATGAATGAGGGTTATCCACGTAATGAATGAAGGTCGTGCATACAATGAATGAGAATCGTGCACGCAATGAACGAGGGTTGTGCACGCAATGAAGGAGGGTCCTGTACGCAATGAACGAGGGTCGTGCACGCAATGAATGGAGCTGTCAGAAATGGCTGTCGTACAACTAGCCAATTTGATCAGATTTCAGCCCGGCAAGCTGCGTCCAGTGCAACAAGAAATGAAAAAAATTGCATGCTCATAAGTGTAAACGGTGTTTTGGAAAAGGCTTCAACGACGGGAAAGTCTTAAAAGGCTGAGATTTTATTCCTCAGACTCTGTAAATATACACGTCGACACTGTAAGTCAACTCTGTACTAGAACTCTGCATGTCAGCTTTATAGGTCAACTCTATTGATCCACTGTGTGCGTCAACTTTATAGGTCAACTTTATGCGTCAATTCTTTTCGCATTAAATTATTCAGAATGGGAGAGATCCTCGTGCTAGCCAGCACAGGCAGCTGTCCCTCGCGAGGTCGTAAGCGTCGTGAAGAAAACCGAGTTTCTGCCTCCGAGGTGTCGGAGGAGGTGAGGAGGCGATGCAGTGGTGCAAACCTATTTTGGTGCAAATCTAAACGAAATGTTGGTGCAAACGAGATTGTATGGAATGGGTTCAGATTGTAAGGAGGGGCTACTCCACATGATCTGAATCCGTGCCGTACTATCTGAACCCATTTCGTACGATATGAATCCAATCCGTACGCTATGAACCCATTCCATACGATCTGAGCGCATTCCGTATGATCTGAACCCATTCCATACAATCTGAGCGCATTCCGTATGATCTGAACTCATTCCGTACGATCTGAACCCATTCTATACGAGCTGAATCAATTCCCTACCATCAGAATCTATTCCGTACGATAGGAATTCATTCTGTAATACTCGAAATTCATTTCATATGATCTGAATTTATATTTGACAATCAAAATCCATGCTGTAAAATCAAACTTCTATTCCTACGTTTATAATACCTCCCTTACTTTGGAAATTCATTCCGAACTTTGAGAATTAACAAATTTCACTGCCACATTCGCATGAAACTTTCAGATCGAGATATTGGTCCTCACTCTTTACTGCGCGAATAAAATCTTCGTAGAAGAATTTCACTCTGATTGGCTCCATCAACAGCCTGAAGGAATAGCTCCATAATCATGGAATTATTAGCGAGTATTAGACTTTCCTTTAAATTCCCGCTTCGAGCAACCAAAAAAGCAATCACGGAGCACAGCACAAACGCTCTGGCAGTTCCGACACAACTTGCTCCGAGAAAATCTTCAGCCCGCAGCGTGTACGTTTATCGATCTTACATGAAAAATTCATAAGAAACAATTGGCCCCACAAAGAGCGGTAAAAAAATGACAGCCAGGGTCTTCTGTCGCATCCGCTACAGCTTGTCCCTCTCAGGGGTCTAGCCGTATGGGGGTCGAGCCATAGGAGGTCTGGCTATGAAAGGGGTCTAACTATCGAGAGGGTCTCGCCATCGGGGGTTTAGCCATCGGGGATCTAGTCTAGTCATTAGAGGATCTAGGCATTGGAAGATCTAGCCATAATACGATCTAGCTAAAGGGGCGTCTAGCCATCAGAAAGGTCTGCATAGCCATCGAGAAGGTCTGCATATCCATCGAGAAGATCTGCATCTCCATCGAGAAGGTCTGCATAGCCATCGGGAAGGAAGGTCTGCATAGCCATCGAGAAGGTTTAACTGGTCCTAAAATTTAGGACATAATCAAGCTTTGAAAATGAAGTGAATGACCTCCGTAACCATAGCTCAAAAATCTAGTTCACTACCCTAGTTTATCGCTTAGTTCATAACCTATTGCAATAAAATTCAATCCCCTAGTTCAATAACCTAGCTCTCTGACCTAGTTCAATAACATAGTTCAGCAGCATCGACCAACACCCAGTCAATCTCCTGACACATTGAACAAAGAATGAAGTCTTACGGCTCCACAACTCCTGCTACTCTGAATGCCTTGCTTTTTTGATCTTCTTCTCAGACGTAATTACGCGTACGTGATCCGATTAAAAAGAATATTTTACCGATTACAGTACATGAATGTATTCTATTTGCGGCATCCATTGGAAGGTTGACATACTATAGGGACGATAGAGGATGGAGAGAGCCAAGGTATCAACACCCTGCCGAGGACACACCACAACGTGCCAAGAAGAGCGCCGACGAGGGTTGACGACTACCGTTGCTCTGGTTTTACATTAGCAGTTATCCTATTCTAAGATTCATTTCATGCGTGAGGACTGATTGTGGGGAATACGAACCTACTACACGCACCAACGCTTCTCATTATTTAAAGAAATATTGGGGGAGACTTCATCAGGTGGCAATGGTTTGAATTTTGTCAGGAACGAAGACATCTTCACTGATCGAGTGGCCCATAAAGCTAGCATTTCAAACGGAGGTTCGCTAGCTACGTTGATAGCACGAGGCCCCCGGTATTGGGTCTTCTGGACTATGCTTGTTTATGGTTGAGCGCCGAATCATTCGAAATGGGAAATTGTAAAACAAAATATGGAATCTACACTGTGAATGGTGTGAAGATGGTTGAAAACCATTTTTTCCATTTATTGACCTAAGCAATCGCACGCTCAAGCAGCTCGCGTTATCAAGGGAACAAAACAGCGAATATTTTGAACGTATCCCTTGCGCACCTGTACGTAGGCTTCGTCAACGACAGACACGAAGAAATAGGACTGGGGTGAATAATAATCGATTGCGCAGAGGACACGTCCAAAATTTCCTTTGTTACGTTCCCTATTTATGACTAAATCCCATAGTCTAGCCTCCCTTTGCTACCGACCTCCCACCACCTCAGTTAAGTCGTTGAGTATTGAGTGTCTTGAGGGCCTCCGCATTGTTGAAAAAATAGAACTGGGACTTGGTGGGATTCTGATTTTTGGTAGATTTTCCAGAATGGTGCTCACTACATTATTTTGGGAAAGTTATCTTCGTGTTTCGGAAGCAATTTTTAGAGAGTCCCTTGCAAAAGTTTATTTTCTTATTAGCTGTATCACTTCCATATTTATTGAATAGCTAAATTGAGTGATGCCAAGCTTAACGTCACATCCAATCATTTCACCATGTCGAGGCTTACAGATCACTGGCATGTTCGTCAAATGAATCAGCAGATGTCATGACGGTCGAAACTTACTTCAACTTTTGTTCTTAAATTTGAAAACAAAAGGACGATAAGAGCATCGAATGCGATAAACAAATCTGCTTAATTGCAAAACCCTTACTGACAACAATTTGACTTATTGCTTGGGATCTATTTCACACACAAGTCTACGCCTCCGCTCATGCACCGACTCCCAGGCATACTATGAATTCTTGTAACTAATCGTTTTTCCAAGTATATACTAGTTGTACCACCTGATCCGAATTTCGGTGTGTTTTAAATATAAATGCTATATTTTTCCACCCTAATTAACCGTCACAACGATATCGATATAGGCTTACGACATCTCGCAACGAGCCCTGGACGATACTTATTATTTAGCAACACAGCAATGTCTCCGCAAGACGTTATTGATTTTATTCTGCAGCATGCCAGTCATTTGTAACCCACGAACATTTTGTATCAAACAGACATGTATTAGCGCATCACAGTCGTGCAGCATGCAAAAATCAAGCATCATACCACACATTCGAGTCCGAGTCACGGATTTACAGGTCCATGTCGGTCGGTCAAGTCACGCTATCTATGCCCTGAAAATTCGGGGTTTCCAGATAATGGGTTTCAAGGAGAAGGGCTTCCAGTCTGTGCTGCAGGTATTCAGTGCATGTTGTATCTTTCCAGTACGTATGTAAATTTCCACTGCGCACTGTAGGTTTCCAGCACACGCTGTAAGTTTCCAGTGCATACTATAGTTTTTCAGTACATTCTGTAGGCTTCCAGTGCATTCAGTAGGTTCCCAGTACATATACTGTTGGATTTTATGCACATACTGTAGGCGTCCAGTGTATAGCGTTTATTTCCGATACATATTGTGAGGTTCCAGTAAACGTGTATGTACAGTCAATGTGCAGGATATGCGCCATCTTGAAGTGTTCCATCGGTCTCACCACAGAGCCTCCCTCGTCACACCGTCTCTGTCTTCACGTGACATCATTTAGTAACGTCACATTATTTACTCACGTGATATTATTTACTCATGTGACATTATTTACTTACGTGATATTATTAACTCACGTGACATTATCTACCCTCGTGATATTATTTACTCACGTTACGTTATTTACTCACGTGATATCATCTACACGTGTGACATTATTTATACGTGTGATATTATTACTCACGTGACAATATTTACTCGCGTGATATTATTTACACGTGTGAAAATATTTACTCAAGTGACATTATCTAACCACGTGATATTATTTACTCACGTGACGTTATTTACTCACGTGACGTTATTTACTCACGTGATATTATTTACTCACGTGACGTTATTTACTCACGTGACATTATTTACACGTGAGCATCATTTACACATGTGACATTATTTACACGTGGGCATCATTTACTCACGTGACATCATTTACACGTGTGCCATTATTTACAGGTGTGCCGGACACGGCCTCACTGTGACAAGCACACAAGTCACGTGGAGGCTTCACTGCCACGTGCCTCGTCGGACTCGCGATGTTGTCCCGGCAGTGAAAAACACCGAACTTTTTCCTAGTGTTGTGGTAAGCTTCCACGTACGAAAGGCTTGCATTCAGTATAACACACGCAGCTCCTGCGCAGTGTACAGGTTGCATAGTTCCATCATATAAATACAAGGTCTGTGCTGCTTTTAAAGTATGTGATGATGTGGCAATAATTGCGTCACTTATCAACAAAAAACTTCAAATCTTTGCCAGTACTCTGTGTTACCTGTATTTTGAACATGTGCAGCGCTCGTAAGAATTTTCTCTTAACATGGACATATGACAAATTGATAGATAAACTCTGGGATCTCATTTTGAAAGCGGAACCGCCGAAAATAATCTTCAATCCCAAAAAAAGGCAGTTTGACCGCTTGTAACTCACACTTTTCAAAACAAGAAAACCAACTTTTGCAACGCGTCTCTGCGTTGCGAAGTTTTCTCTGCACAAAGTCTCGAAGAACAGCTTGCACACATGCATGTACGCTTCGTAACAAACCACATCCCTCTCAAAAAAGTGCGCACAAAAGTCACACATGACTGTGCACTGCGCCGGTCTTTATGACCCGACACAAAAGGAAGCTGCCGAGCAAAGGAACAGAGTATTCCCCTCGTTACGGGGCTTCCCTCGCGGCTCTAGTCCTCCCCTCCAGGTCCCTCACTGCCATGAGGGGAGTGAGGGGAGTTAGCCTGCTTCAACCGTGACTTGATCCTCATTAATGGGTCTCTCTCACGAGTGTTAGAGTCCGTGTTTGTTGACTATTTTCAGACATATTTAGGTGAGATACCGAACGGTCGCTGCCCACATGTCAGCGTCCATGAAGACAGCCGCTCAGGCGTCAGGAGTCTTGTGGGAAGACATCGATGGGCAGGTCTGAATCCAGAATTTTTGCTAGGAGCAAGCGGAGCAAATCAGTAGTTAATGCGGTCCATCTCTGAAGCCTAGAACTGTGTTTTTCTGCACAGAGCCACATTGGAGCGACAACTATGCAGTTCATACATCAGTGTTTTCAATCTCGTTGTAGGTGAGCATCCCGGTACTGTTATGGATATACTAGCTGGTATAGATGCCGAGTTACCGGTATTGGTATAGATGTCTACTAGCCAATACTGGTACAAAAACGCCTAGCTACATACCAGTTACTGGCGTAGATACTTCTCGTTACCAGTACCGGCGTGGACATTTCTCGTTACCAGTACCGGTGTACACATTTCTCGTTACCAGCACCGGTGTAAACATTTCTCGTTACCGTTACTGGTGTAGAAGAGCCTAATTGCCTGTACCGGCTGCTTAGACACTTTTCGTTACCATTACTAGCGTAAACGCCTTGTTACCAGTTCTGGCGTAAACACTCCTCGTTACCAGTGCTGGCGTAGACACGCCTAGTTAGCAGGACTGGTACGGACTCGTGCAGTTGCCGGTAGTAGCGTCGGAAGTTCTTGAAGAGCACAAAGGAATCATTGTGTTCCACCCTTCCTTCCTGCGCCATTTGAAGTAGCAAAAGATTTCCCACGATATGGGCGACCCTTGAGTGTGAGGAGTCTGGTTGGTGCTGTAATTTATAGTCCAGCACGTGGCACGCGGCAAGCGCATCCTGCCCGGCCGGAGTAATAAAAACTACCGAGGTAATGAACGAGCGCTCGAATTCGTTGGCACGAAGATAATGTCCGCCGCAAAAGCCTGCGCTAACGAACGGATGCTCGTCATCATGGAAAATGAACAAGACTGAGGTCACCTTGTTGAGTGAGTTGCCGCAGCCACGCCATCCACTCGTAGCGAAATGCAGCGGCGTTTGAGGGCTCGACCCTCAAAATCTAGCGTGAAGGCAAGGAGTGCGTGGTATACAAACGACTGTGTGCGCTGTTGTCGAGGTTAGAATTGTTCAAAGCTCTCGCACTCGTATCGTCTCTACTGAAGGAAATATTAGGAAAAGATAATGGTCCGTTCGAAGAACTAGGTCGATGCATCTTCGTTTCACTAACTAATAAATGTGAATTATCAAAAATGACGGGACTTAGTTTTCTTATTCTTAAAATGAATGGAATTTACCCAATGAAACGTGTAATTAGTCCCAAGTGCTTCTCATTGTTTTCTTTGAAATTAGTCATTCGTAACCAAACTTTTCTCAGCAAGTTATTGCGAAATCATATTCTATCAAGTAAAAAATCTTATTTCCTTTTGATTACATTCATTTTCTATGCAATATTCAGAGTCCTATCAACACCACTGGCGCATATCAACGCGGTTCGCTTTAATATCCTCCCTTGAAAAACTGATAAGGGGTTACAAGAAACTGTGTATCATTATGTGTACATTACAATGATTGGTGAGCTTGCATGCAAATTCGATAATCAGATAATCAGCTGACAGTTTTTTACTTCCAATGCACTGTTGTCAAGAACTCTTGTTTTATCGATGTTTAATTTTTATTACTGATGAAAGATTATGGTGAAATGATATAACACATATTTCTAGAAGTGATCTTTAAATATTTATTCCATAAAGTTCTGTTGCTTGTTGTCTTAAAAACGCGCCTTGCTCGAGATTCCAAAGCTTGGCCATAAACTAACAAAACCTTGAAGCTGTCCCAACTGAAGCTTTTACCCTGCAGTGCCCCCACCAGACTCGCTGTTTTCTTGACTTTTTTATGGACATTGCAGAAGCCGACCTTGTTGGGAACTGCGGCTTTGTTTGTGACGTGTCAAATCAAAACTAAAACTGTTCGCATGAAGTCAACTCAAGGTTATTTTTCTGACTTCTGTTGTATGATAAAATGTCAAGCTAGCTCTGACATCTCGTCGTCGCATGTCATATACTCGTTCAGCAGCTTCTCGACGTTCGTTCCCCAAACTTTTACTTAGTTATTGTAGAAGAGCTCTGCAATATAACTCGGCCCTTCTCCGAGCGAAATCTCCACTCAATGTGGGATTTTAACTGAAGGTCGCAAATAATTTACGCGAAGTAATGAGCACCGGTACAGTGCATATGATGGTGATAGTATAGATATCAAAGGACAGTCTTCAAGCACTGGAATTAACGTTGTATTTTGTACTCTGTAGAGATAACAATTACGAATGGTTGACCAGACACGAAAATAATTTTCTTTCGTTATTTTCTGTATATTATCGGATAAATATTCCAGAAATAGAATAGATTGTAATCGCTAGAAAATAAATACAGAAGAGAAATATTTCTCCATAATAAGCTGACACATAATTCGTACATTTGATTTTAAGATTGCATCTTTACTTTTTGATCAATTGAACTGTACCGCACAGTGTATGTGGCTGATTTTTAAATAAATTGTTTTATTTTTTTAATGATAAAATTTCCTTACTGATAAAAAGCATGAAGCTTAATTATCTTATAAGTAAAAATTACAAATTTAAAATCATAACACAATTAAAACAATAAATAATACTTACAATGTAAGCCTTCGTGACGTTGATATCCTTCGTGATGTTGATATATTTCGTGACGCTGATATCCTTCGTGACGTTGATATCCTTCGTGACGTTGATATCCTTCGTCGTGTTTTGCTATGTGTGAACGGTAGTTAACTCGCGGCGGCAGTTACACACAAACAGAGGAAGACCGCAACAAATACACCAATTATAAATCAATATTTTTAAAGCAACTGATAATTACATCCGCTCATCGCTAAGTTCAATATGCGGTTTGACATCACAGACTTTTAATTATCTGTTAGGTAAATTCGAATTAAACGAAAAACTGCATTAATGGTGTGCATTTTTCGTGGGAGAAATTTCAGGCTAATTTATAGCGTGTTTGCCAGCATGACGTGGGACTGATTGGCATCTCGTTGCCGGGGTGGGCAGGGCTGTCGCGCCCCGCACCCACTTATTTCCGTCGGATTTGTTGGGAGTCACAACAGGCGGCGGCAGGGAGGCGACGGCGAGTGGCAGCAAGTGACGGAGCCTGTCTGGCAGTAAGTGGCAGAGCCTGTCTGGCAGCGAGTGGCAGAGCCTGTCTG